>OZ020525.1:11094317-11308701 GCA_963971425.1 Bryoerythrophyllum caledonicum | reverse complement strand
CCCAGGCGCGGCGCGGGCGCTCGCCTCCAAGCTCCATCTCTCTCACCTCTCAATCACTCACATCTCTCTCACCTCTCAATCTCACATCTCTCTCACCTCTCAATCTCACATCTCTCTCACCTCTCAATCTCTCACACCTCTCAATCACTCAATCTCTCACACCTTCCAAACTTCTCTCCTTCTCTCACCCAAACCCTAGTCGCCCACTACTTCTCTCCCTCACAACTCCCCTCCATTCCTCTCCCTCACATCTCTACTCTCCTCACCCTCACAAGCCCTTCTCTCAAACCCTCCTCCAAACCCTCTCTAACACTCACAGCCTCCCTCAAACTACTGCCAGGGGTGTGCGCGCGCACACCCCCCTCGTAGGACAACCCAACCTTGCAAAGGATTGATATCCTCCATTGCAAAGGATTGATACCCACATTTCCAAAACCCTAATATCAAACCCTAATTGATACCCGCATTAGATACCTCGGTTGATAACTTGGAAATGGTACCTATGAACTCATACCCTGGTGGTGATACCCTCGCTATTGATACCCAATGTACCTTGGTCCATAAATGATGTTGAGAACATGTCAACCAAAAATCGTTTAAAATGCTTGTTTTTAGTGCATTTAGCAAGGAAGACAAAATATAGTTTTTTTGGTAGTTTTAACCGTAGGATCTTAATCCTTACCTATTAAATAATATGCTCAAAAAATTTCATAAATTTTCACCGCACGGATTGAAAGATTATAATGTTTGAAGTAGTGAAAAGGCTCATTTTCTTCACTGCGTTTTCTGGATCAGCAGACTTTGACTTCAATTGGTGTCACATTTTTGCACTATAAGTGGTCTCAAATTAATTACCATAATGTTAAGCATGATGTTACTTTGTTGTATACCAATTTTTAGAGTTAGAAAAGGGGTGTAGCATATTCAAAAAAATTGTGCAATGAGTTGGGGTTCAAAAATTCTCAATTCACGTTATGGTTTTTTGTGAACTTGATATCGTTTGAAATGAGAATCCAAATGGTCAATACGAAGGTTTACATCACATAATGCCGTAGGAAAAATCAAAAGTGAATCATACAAAGATCTTAAAGTTTTATGTGGAAAGGTAGAAGTTTTTTGGTACTCTCCTAGAAAATGTGTGACAATGATTGAAAATAATTGACTTGGACTAATATGCTATTTCACCAAAGAACTAACAACATGCTTAACACAATGGTATTGGATTTAGATCTTCTGTAGTTTATAAGTTTTTAGAGGTAGACAAGGGGTGTAGCATAAAAAAATAAAATTGTGCAATGAGTGGAGGTTCAAAAATTCTCAATTCACGTTATGGTTTTTTGTGAACTTGATATCGTTTGAAATGAGAATCCAAATGGTCAATGAGAAGTTTTACATCGCATAATGTTGTAGGCAAAATCAAAAGTGAATCGTACGAAGTTCTCAAAGTTTTATGTGGAAAGGTAGAAGTTTTCTGGTACTCTCCTAGAAAATGTGTGACAATGATTGAAAATAATTGACTTGGACTAATATGCTATTTCACCAAAGAAGTAACAACATGCTTAACACGATGATATTGGATTTAGATCTTGTGTAGTGCAAAAGTTTTTAGAGGTAGACAAGGGGTGTTGCATGTTCAAAAATATTGTGCAATGAGTGGTGGTTCAAAAATTCTTATTCCATACTAATAGTGACTATCGTTTTGTAATGATACACAGGTTTTTTGAGTGTTGCGTTATGGCACCACCAAATATTGATAGAATCTGGGAGAGCCACGGTTGGTGGATCGCAGAAGTGGATGGGTCGAGCGCCTTCTTATGGGTGACGGATTATCCCTTTGAGCTGGGGAAGCGTAAATCGGCATTGGGAAAGAGTTTTGGCAAAATCCAAGCAATCACTCTTCGACGTGATGATATGGTATACGTTACATGCGCAGTGGGTCCAGGTCAATCGGAGGTGAAGACTTCTCTTTCGAAGAAGTTGTTTTTGGCACCTGTTCCTTTGAATCTTCTTCAAAATCCAGGTCAGGTGAAATTCCTCAAATCCTTGCAGACATTTTGGTTGAACATCTCTCTCGCGGTACGTACTGCTAGACACAACAACGTCTTAGCCTGTTTAGCGTTATCACCGGAGATGGTGCTGAAGGCTAAGAAGATTATGGAGGAACATATTAGATATGAAGCATTTCGAGAGAGAGACCCATCACATGCGACAACTCAAGCCCCACCAGCGGAACCAGAAGAAACAGAAGTTTATCGAATCCTTGCTGAGCCGTTGCAACTGGATTGGCGACCACTGGAGGGGGGGAGAGGAAGTGGAGGCCAACATCCCACCACATCTTCTGAGGTACAGACATTACCGAATCCTCCAATAACAAGTAGACGTCCTACGAAGAGGCCACGGCGTGTTGACAGTGATGTAGCTTCTGGTTCAAGAGAAGGCCCATCAAGTTTGGATCCAAGTGGGAGGAGGTTGATTGGGAGAAGTGCAAGATCGGGTGGCAGGATTCCTAGGTCGGGGCTCAGGACGTCTGATGGTCATCGTACGGCCCCTACATCTACACCGGGAGATTTAGCTGATTTGTCAGCCATGGCGCCAGAGGAAGAAGATTTTCACAACCTTCCAGACACTATACCGGAGGATTTTGAAGACAATGCGGAGATACCACAGGATGTTCCAACTCCAATGAATTTAAAAGCACCAGTGCCTACAACAGAGGAGATTGCGAAAGGATCAGTGTGGGGGAATTTTGTGTTTAAGGCACACATAGACCGCATTGTCTCTGTGGAGAATCCGGAAACCAACCACCGGGTTTTATCACAGAAGAGGGTCATAGAAGTATTCAACCGCTTACGAGACCCAGAATCCGCGACTCGGGTGAGTAGATTGGTACTTCGACCGATCAGATACATCGTGCATACTACCACCGATGATGGTGTCGTTGAGAAGGAAGAGCTGCCATTTCCGTTGGTAGGTACCGCACGAGAGTTTGAACGCATGTTCATTGCACATGGGAGTGCTTCTGCAGAGGGTGCTATGGGATCCCAGTATTCTTGGCTTCAAGATCATATCATTTGGGAACCGGTGGATGGGCAACACATAGTAGCAGCTTGTAAGTTTGCACAGCAGCAGTGGAGAGATGGTACTATGCCTTTAAACGAGTATCTGGACACGTTTGAGCGGCGGGAGGCCTCTTTTGTCGTATATGATGATCGTCGCTTTTACATTGAGAAGTCTGCGCGAATCAACGTGGCGGAGTTCCAAAGACATTCATATTCTACCATAGAGGAGGATTTGAGGAAGATCCGTCAGATTTGGGATCTATACGGGAGGCCTGATAGCACACTACGTGCGGACGATGCACGTAGGGCTGTTGCTTTGGTGAGTGCGGCAAGTGCAGTGCATAAGTTACCCAAGGGGGATGGAGTTGTCACGGTGAAGAGGTTGGCCAAAAACATGGAGGATCTGACCAATCATGCATGGAATCCGAGCAATGACTGCTTCGAAGCTATCATTCAAGTATGCAAGGACTACGAAGATGGCATTCTCTTTTACAGCAAGGATGAAGAGGACAAGTGGAAGGACATGGCGAGGAAGAAAGAGCTGGATCCAAATGTGGACGTACGACCAACAAGAAAGGAGATGACACAGAATTGGTTGAGGCCGTTAGGTAGGGTTCCAATTCCATATTATCTTCGGTTGGCAAAGTCTGCTGCAGCGAAGCCGGTGACGGAGGATGGAGTAAGACCTCGTCAAGCATACTACTTCGACGGTGTGAAAGACAAGAATCCACATCCTCGTACGATTGCCGGTGTTTGTGATCGATATCAGAGACGAGAAGCTGTGATCAATTCCATCCGTTGGTTGATGGTGGAGAACAAGGAAAGTACACCTGATTCCATGGAGGAGTTCTTCCGTATCCGTGTAGGGAAGTATTTTCCGAGGAGTAACGCACAACTTGATACCTTTGGAAAGCTTTTGAATGCTGCCACGAAAAAAGCTTGGACTGCTCCTGTACGGGGGAAGGTGTCTAAGCTGGAAGACATAGGCTACCTCATCCCTCCTTCCATCAGGTTTCATTATGGTGACATTGCAGCAGGGGGGCGTGGATACATTGGACTGTCCGTGGATGTGGGAGGACAGGCTACTGCTAATTGGGAATGGCAGATGGAAGTCAAGAGGCCAGGCCAGAGCGACACAGAGAATCTTATTCCGATTCGGTGTAGAAGAGGGTTATTCCGCACCGACTACATAGAGTTGGGGAAACCATGTTTGTGGGTGATTGATTGTCGACGTGGCGGTGGGAGGCATGGAGATGGTCATTGGGGAGACGCCCAGTTATCCGCTGCTTTTGCACAGCTGTCATTATGGATGGCAAATATTGAACGATGGAACGTCATCTTCTTGTTACCAGCGGCCGTGTATGCCAACGAAGACTTTTTCACGAAGGTGAAGCTTCCAGAGGGATGTACCATGCGACGTGGATGTTGGGCATTTGATCCGAACTCGGTTAATCCCTATGCTCTCGATTTTACAGAGAATGGGCGTCTGGAGCAAGTAGTACAACCGATTGGCGATGTTGTGATTTGTATGCAGCACCCTGTAGATACATCTCCTGGCCCAAACTATGTTTCTGGAGACGTTCCACTTCCTCTTGTTTTCTTGGATCACTGGAGTGAAGCATGCCAACCTTCTGAAGTTGATTCACTTGAGAGATCTCCATCAGAGCTGGCAAGACTAGTGGGCTCATACTTGCCCCGTGGTTGGGGTTTAGTGGCGTGTAACATATCTACGGCCATTCCCACGATCCTTGAAGGAGATTTCGAGGGATCTGAGGTTTTCATCATTGACGATTGTACAGACAGAGTTTCATTTCTGTTCAATGAGTTGTCCGACAATTTCCAAGGACAACTATTGGTCAGGACTGGTGGAACAAGTACTGGTTGCAACATCGTACCTGAGACCGAAGAGGTGGTTGGTGGAGTGAGGAATGAAGATGACAATGAGGATGGAGATGGTTTACATGAGAGATTGCCACGTTCAGGTACCACTGAAGATTTCTCATCTGACAGTGGTTCAGACGCCGATGAAGATGGAGTGCATCAGTCTCCTCCAAGAGAGACGATTCCATCAACGCAGCGGGCGGTGGGAGATACTTCACGGGAGACGTCTACATCACCTACAGAGAGGATGCAAGATACCGGTGTAGTAGATGTTGGTTTGGCGGCAGGGGCAGGAGGGGGGCGTACATTTGATGGTCCTAGGCTGGAGATGGAGGAAGAAGAATTGGATTCATTGGAATTCTTTTCGGTGCAGAGGAGGATTCGACAGCCTTTGATGCCTTCTCAATCAGAGCCTGTATCGGAGACACAAGAGACGTTCGGAGGTACTCAGAGTGATACCGGACTAGGTTTGCCTTCCGTTCCAAGATCTAGCGTATCCGAGGACATCATTGCATTTCAGGGGGCCTTCTCATTAGAGCGAGAGATGTCCTTCAATCCTGAAGATGGCTTTTTCTACAATGATGATCGCGTAAGGCATACGCGGGAGGGTGTACCTGGCAATTACCGATTTGTTGAGTGTGCGTCCATTGGCATCGAAGATGTGGGAGATCGTCCAGTGCAGGATCATGAACTGTCCGCTATGGTAGGTAGCGCCATTGGACACGTGGAGGGAGTCGTTCCGCCAGAAGATGAGCTCTGAGCCCTGGAGCTATATACTATAGTAGAGCATGCACGTAGTTTAGGTGGCAAGTACGTTAGTATAATGTAGTTTGAGATGTGTCTATCGTTCGGTGGGTGGTAAATATTTATATATTGGATGGTCCATATGATATGTTTGATTTTAGAATTCCTCAGTGATAGTGTGGAATTGTTTGATTATGTATGTTTTTGCATTATAAAATACAGTGAGGTACTTTACACTGTCTTAGGAAATTGCATATATATTTTTGTATCTCTTACACATTGTATTTGTAGTGCAGTACTCTAAAATCCTATAATAACTCATAACACATTTATAATCTCTTTGGGCACATGATCATAATTTTGTAGCAGGATTTGGAAACTAGATTAGAAATCATATATTTTCTTAAAAAAGGTAGCGAATGTAAAAAATATATTATTGATATGAACATGAAGATGCCAATGTATGACACGACAAACACCCAAAAAATTTGACAAAAAACATACTAAACTTTTGCCAAAATTTGATTTTTTAAAAAGTTATGAGCAAATAACTTGCGGCTTTCTACCAACAACCAGTGCACTTGGCTAAGTGCATAATTGCTTAATTGCGTGTTACCAATGATTCAAAACACATGACAAGTAGTATTAACAACAAAATAGAATTAAAAGCAACACAAGGTAGTGAACCTCATAATCAAAATGTGCCCATCAACAACAGCTAGAAGAGGACCCATTAAGTCTAAGAGGACGGCAATCCAAGTGCCATTCATTCTCTATGCATCAACCTCAAATTGGTCCTTCCTTAAATGCACGCTCCCCCCAACACATTTCCAAGATGTTCCAACTTGGTTCATCATCTAACCATTGTTGCAACCTACTTAAACCCCTAAATTTCCAAGAGTTCCCTCGGGCAAGTTCGTACGATGTCAATTTAGAACATTATTCTAAGAATTTTTTACTGTAGATGGACATTACCAAAAGCTTTCTGCGAGTACAATTTTTTCCTAAGTAAGACATTAAATGCAAAAGTTATGCCATCTCAACCTCTAAAAGACCGTGATTTATGTTCTACGGGGTGGCATTTAGAAATTAGAATGCTTAACTCCACCTCTTTTGGAGGTACTAGTGGGTCAATGGTCTTGTCCTGAGTGTTTAGAATGTTGAGGGTTTGAGTAGACAAAGTCTAGCATTAAAAATGTGTTAGAGGCGATTAATGATGGGGCTCTACTTGCACCCGGCCTACCCTTTGTTTGTTGAGTCTTTTAGCGTCTTTTCATTTGGACCACATTGATTCTATGGTTTGAGAGGTTTTCATTCACGGTTATCATTCAATTTATATATAAACTGTGTGGTTCACCGGTGTGAAAGGGGCTTTAGCACGGGCGAAGGGGGCGAGTAAAGGGGTACTTGTAGACCGCTTACTACTTCTTGGTGTATGAGGTTATGAGTCATTTATTTATTTTCCCTAAGTCTGTATTGCTGATAGTGTGTAAGTGTATATTGTTGTATTGTTTAATAGAGGTAACGGTGGTTATGTCACCGTTACTCTCGAGTTGTCTCCAACTGTGCGTCCTCACCTGATTAGCACGATGTTATTTTTGCACGATGCGGTTGTGCACGACAAAGGAAATAAAAATTGTGCAATGGTCGTGTGGGAGTTTGAACTCCCACTTGGTTGCCCCGACAAAAAAAATTTAGTAAAATTGTGATTTTTAGTCGTAGATAACGGGCAAAGTAGTTAGTATTACGTAGAAGCAGGTTGTATAATAATTAGTGAAAGTCGGTGAATGCTTAACTAGTTAATTAGTGTTAAAGTGGTGATTAAATTGGCCTTAAAACTACCAAGGTTGTGCCCGGAAAAACCTAGAAAGAATGCCCGAGAAGGATTTCCGGGACAAAAGTCAAAATCACCACTTAAAACTAAACTAGCTAGTCAAAGTCTTCATCAACTAGATAGTACACTAAGTGGTGTTCGTTTTAGTAGTTGTTTAAGTTTTTCTTTTACCTTGTTGTTGAAATTTTAAGTTTCTATTTGAGAAAATAGGCACTTAATTTTATCTGAGGAAGATATAAAAATAAAAGAGAAAAAAATAGCTATATATATATAGTTTTTTTTTAAATAATAATTATAATTATAATTATGTACCCGGATACGAATCCGGGTACCAACTTGGGTACGGGCCGGACACCAGCCCACCCGAGTACCGGGCCAGGCCGGGTACCAACCAAGTCAGGTCTCGGTAGACCTAGGTACCGGCGCACACCCGGGCACCAACCGATCTGCGTCCCCCCCTCCATCCAACCTTCGACTTTAGGCCTCCCTCCTCTCGCCGGTCTCCCTTCTCGGCGCCTCTCTCTCTCTCTCTATTTCTTTGGAAGTTGGGTTGCAACAAAGAGGTGAAGGAGCTAAAGAAAAATAAAAAGAAGGAGATTTTAAGGAGGTTGAAGGTTCTTGAAGAAGGAGGTTGTTGAAGAAAGCATGAGGAAGGGTGCGGAAGCTAGGGTTTTGGAGGAGAGTTGGGGCACTTAGGATTTAGAAGAAATTGTCGTGGAGGAGGCTTTTGACACAACGGAGGTGGAGATTCCTAGGCGTGGACGTGGTGCAAGGAGATTCACGGCCGCGGCGAGAAGATTCAAAGACTAGACCACGATTTCAAGGAGGTTGCGGGTGTAAGAATGAGGTGGCAAGAAGTTGTAGAAAAGGTGATTCTTGCCAATTAATGGGTTTTTTTTGGTTGTACAACTTTCTTGTTTGTTAGATCTCTTCTCACTTTTCTTTATCTGGGATAAACTCCGGTTATCTTCTTTCCGATCTAGAGAAAAGTCGCCCGGTAGACTCTATCTAGACCTTGTATGCTCTAGATCTTAATTTCTTGTACTTGTGCATCTACCTTCGTGTCCGAGCGTTTGTTTCCCATTGTCCCGGCCTCGTGGCAAGTCTTCTTTTATGTTTTCTCTATCCTCTCCTCTTCTCTAGGTCTTGCCTAAATTTTCCATCTTTTTCCCAGTCTCCCTCGTCAACTAAGAAACCCCCTTCCAAAATTCTTGTTCTCCTAGTCATCTCTTTGAAGTGGTCAATTGTGATGTTGTTTCGTTAGACGTGTTACTAGATATGTGATATACCTACATCCACGTTAGTCGAGTAAAGTGTTCCGGAGAAAGTACACCGATTGTCCGGTATACTAATGCTTTCCGGGCCGGACCGGAATTTGTGATAGGTGATTGATGTAAATACAAGGCACATCCTGGAGTAAGTTCATCCTAGACAACACGACTCCACCGGTAATACAGACGCTTTCCAAGATTGGCCCAAACAAGTGGGAGGATACTGCGAAAGGAGAATAGTTTGAGGAAGGTGGTTGAGTTTTTAAACTCAATCTTCCGGTCAATCCTTCCATAGATCTACCGGAAGATAATTCCACTCTTCCGGATAGGTCTTCAGCTTAAGCCTATGTTATATGTTACATGTTATTGTGGATTTATTCTATCCGTTGATAGGATATTGCTAGGTGTGGTAGATTGACGCTAAAGTGAGAGTAGTGATTTCGATGGGGTCCCGTTGTGCACCCGGTCACTACCACTTGAGTGATTTCTCCAGCTATCTACTTTTGTTAAAGAATGTTTTATTGGTCTCGGACCGGAAGTCTACCGGTTTATCGGTCTAACCGATAATCCGCCGGTGACTATGCAACCCTATGAGCTAGATGCCGTTTCGTCCTTTTGTGGTTCTAGTTTTTGGAGGGTAGCTATTGACTTTTGTGCACCCTCTAGGAGCTAGATGCCGTTTTGCCCCATTTGTAGATCTAGTTTTGGAGGGTAGATAGTAGCCTTTGAGTACTTAAGAAGCCTTGAGCTCTTGGTTTAAATATTCTTCTCTTTATTTCTTTGCTTGTGTCTTGCCTTCATTGCTTGTATCTAGAGTCTTTGTTGAGCTGGTGTAAGTAGAGAGGAAGAGGGCTGAGTCTCCTCGTGAGTCTTTGCTAGGATGTGCATGGTTGTGGCTTGTTGAATATTATGTGATTGAATGTGAGTAGAGGCTTCCGGAGGGAGTAGGATATCCAAGTTAGATAGGTGGAGTAAGATCGGGGATCTACTCCAAACCCTTGACCAGTTGGACTGGGAAGAGTTGCTTACCGGATGGGATCGGAGAAGCCCACGGCTATTTATGATAGCATCCCTTAAGTGGGAAGTGTTTGGATTGGTGGGTAGGAGGGGTGATATCCCCCCTCTTGGTACACCGGTAAAAATCCCGGCTAAGCTTGAGTCCGGAGTATTCCGGGGTTTCTACCCTTACAGTGGATGAGGTCCCTTGATCCTCGTGGAAGGTTGTCTTGCTTATGTGATTTGCTTAGCATTAGATTGCTGTGATTCTTGTATCTTCTTTGTTTGATTCATTGGGTGTGGATCTAGTTGGAATCCGGCTTTACGTGACCGATTTACTGACGGTCCACACAGTCCACACAGTCTAGACACTTTGCGTGACCGGCTTTGTTTTGCGTGATTTGAAAATGCAAAGCATCTGTAGTTACTTGTTACCGGTCACTGAGGTACCAGGGAAGCCATCCTCCAAGATGTGCTGAGATATTAAGTGTGAATTGTCTTTAAGATTTAGAGAATTTGACACACAATAAAAATCCCTGGAATAGATCTGGTAAGGTGGGCTCGCTTAAGGTGAATTTTAGTTAACCTTAAGAATTAGGAACTACTAGACTACAACAGGTGGACATACCGTGCCATTCGAGCTCTTGGAAGAGGTGAGATGCATGTCATTGATGCCCCATAAAACCTCCAAATAGGTGAATCCATATGACTTAGCATCGAGATCAGTGGGTTTCCGGATATCCGCATTGTTGGGATGGAAGAGCACAATGGCACCATCACCTTCGAGCGAATCATGGGCCATTTCAAAAATGTCTACAATCCATTCCTCTTCCAATTGATTCCAGGTAGGTACCACCTAGCTTGTTCAAACGGACGGGACGAGACGTCCGTCTGAGAGCTCCACGAGACGTTCATAACTTTGAGGTTTTTTTTAAAACTTTATTTACCTCTTTTATTGCCGGTCCCGGCCTGGTCGCCTTCGTCCTAGCCCGGTGGCTGTCCGGTCCGTATGCAGTCGCCCGTTGACCGGGGCGGTCACTAGGCGACCGTCCACCGACCGTGCGGCCACCAGGCCTGACCGAAGGAAAATTGGGCAACCTCCAATTTACTCATGTCCAGATGACGTTCCGGACGGGATGGACTTCCAGGGCCCTGAATTTTAGACGTATGTGACGTCCTTGAGTACCACATCATGTGGAAATAAGGTACTAGAAACTGGAAGGCTGTAGGGCATACCAGCAATGATGATATCAAAGCATGCCTCTTGCTTGGGCACACTGCCACAACATCTCTCATTGTCTCTTCCTCGACCAACATGTTTAAAAAATATTAACAATCATATAAATAAGACTTTGAACTTCAAAGTAAGATAATGTTGAAAATGATAAATCATGAAAACCAAGGGTGATATGAACCATACATACCACTTGTGCAAAATTTTGAAGCTTATTAAATTCAGGGTCCATGTTTTTATTCTTCTCCATACAGTCGAGCATGGCCGGGACAGAGGTGTTCAAAATCAACAATTTCGGCTCCATGCTGTGAGTGCCAGATCGTTTTGCACTCATTGCATAAAGCTAAGAGGGAGAGAAAAGCTCTGTTGAGGCAGAAAGCAGCTCGGGTAGGCAGTGAGAATGGTTGCTTATCAACCACCGCATCTAGGGCACCAAGAACGGGAGCCACTGCAATTGGTGGAGGAGCGCTTTCGGCCTTCTTCTCTTTAGAACTGCTACCCTTGGTGCTCTTCATCTCCTTCGTATTCTTGGTGGTCTTTGCCTCTTTAGTCTCCTTCGTCCCGTTCGTTTTCTTCGTTTCTTGGAGGACTTCTTGTCAATGGCAGGTACAATCTCAACTGGAGATTCCTCGGCCACAACGTCGTCGGAGTCCTCCTAGACTTCCACAGGAGGTGGGGCTTGGTCAGCTTTCTCCTATTGCTCACTAGCAGGACAAAACTTTTTTTTGGCACTCAATGTACCAGGGACAAGATTCCAGTTCCGTCAAGTAATAAGCGCGAACCTGACCAAAAGTGAACATGAAGGTCTCTAGTGACTTTTTGAGGTATGCCCCAAAAAGCATTGGGAATGACCTCCAATCGATTCCATTCTTTTCTGGCAGCTCCCTTTTTAAATAACTTCACAATTAAAAAAAGTATCCCGTTAGAAAAGTAGCAAAAGAACAAGCATGAGAGGACCTAGCAAGCAAAAGGAACCCGGCACCTAGGAGGCATACTAGCAACACATGGAAGTGAAGGCATTACCATTATACAACACTATATATCATCACTAGGGAGCATTAGCATTATGCACAAGCTGTGGAGAAAACGCATATGCAAGAAAAGCAGAAGACAAGACATGCTTCAAGCTGAGCCTGCATTAGACCAGACAATGCTCCTCAAGCTGAACATGTTCCTCCACGGCGAGGAGGCTTACAATCAACGGCATGAATGATCCATACCTTATCAACTTTTAAAACCGAGAAGGTGAAAGCAAAGCATAAGCAAAGGAAAGCAAAGCCGATCCTGCATAAGAGATGCTGCAAGCTGCAGCCTGCTCCTCAACATGGCAAGGAGACTTGCTAGAAGGACAACAAGCAAAGGACTCATGAACATTTTAAAGCTTAACACGAATACTACGCATAAGCGAAGAATAGCACAAGCTGAGCATGCCCGAAACAAACAATGCTTCATGCTAGAACCTACTCCTCGGCACCGAGGAGGCTTAAAATGAACGGCATGCATGGTGATAAACTCATCAACTTCTAAAAGCTTGACTTGAAAATTAAACGTAAGCAATGAAAAGTAGAAGTTGAAATGCACGAAACAAACAATGCTTTATCATAGAACGTGCTCTTCGGCATCGAGGAGGCTTAAAATCAATGGCATGCTTAATGATAAGGGGTAGTCACAGTGCGTGAGAATGAGAGACTCTCTCCACCTGCGAACGTGGGTGGATGAGATTGGCTTTCCATGACACCCCGCAAGAGAATATTCTTATCCTGTGAATGGTTCGCACGGTCATCTCTCTTGCTCCAGAGGTGAAGAGAAGCCTTTGAGAGAGTTTTGCGTGCAAATTTTTTGACCTTCCTGCTCTAAGTTTCACCTATCTCTTCAAAATTCATCGTCCCCACTTTTGTTTTACCGTTGTCTCCTTGGAAAACTCTTCACATCTCACTTTTGTTTTACCTTTCTTCACAACCATGCACAAGGGGTCGTCACAGTTGCGGGGAGTGGAGAACTTTTGCCATTGGTCCTGGGGGAAACAGCTGGGAGAAGTTCTCTGTGAAGAGACTCTCTCCACTCCCTCCAACTGTGACTACCCCTATACACTCATCAACTTCTCCGAGGAACACAACAATGAAGGAAGAAAACAACAACGCCAAGAACAGGGAGGGGGAAAGGACTGGGAAAGGATGGAGACCGGGATGGGGACCGGGGATTGGGGACTGCAAGATGGAGACGGGGAAAGAAAGAAAGTTGTTACTTTGTCCCTTTGAAGACAACATGTCAATATACAAGTTGTCAATGTTTACCAAGTACCTTATCAATATAGCAAGGTCATCATCCTAGTAGGATTTTTTTGGAATAGGATTTTCAAACATGATTATCCCTTCCAAAAAATATTTTTTTAATTAATGAAAAAATCTTGAAAATCACCAAAATGGATATACTTGTGTAAATGCCAAAATGATACCCATGCTATGATTATACTTGTGTAATGCCTATGTGATACCCTTGTCATTTCTAAGTGATACCCATTGTATCGAGACCACTGAGAAGACAAGTAGGTGCCGAAAGTAACTGCGGTACAGTATTGTGAAGTAGTTGAAAAAGTCAATAGACCTTTTTTAGGCAACAAGGAATTTATTGTCTCTCAAAATGATACCCATTCAATGACAAGGTGATACCCAGGCAATGGCATGGTGATACTTGTGTAATGCCAAGGTGATACCCATTTAACCCCTAAAGGCCCGTGACAATTTCACACCAAAAACACTTCAAAATTGTTGATTCTAGTGCAATGAGTAAAGAAGGAAATAAAACCTTATATTTTTCTTTTTGACCGTAGGATCTCCAATAGGACTTACTAAATAACATACTCACAAATTTTCATACACTTTGACCGTTCGGATTGAAAGATTATAGTGTTTGAAGTCAAGACAATGATTCATTTTCTTCCCTGCGTTCAGTGGGTCAGTAGACTTTGACTTCACTTGATATCCAATTTTTGCATTACACAAGGACTGAATCTCTTACCTTTGTGTTAAGCATGGTGTTAGTTCTGATTATACCAATTTTTAGAGGTAGAAAAGGGGTGTAGCATATTCAAAACAAGTGTGCAAAGAGTGAAGGTTCAAAAATTGTCAATTCATGATTTATTTTTTGAGAGTTTGATATGTTTTAGAATGATAATCTATATGGTCAATATGAAGGTTTACACCACGTATTGTTGTAGAAAAAATAAAAAGTGAAAAATATGAAGATCTATAAGTTTTATGTGGAAAAGAAGAAATATTTTTCCCTACTTGCCCGAAATGTATAAAAATGTTTGACTTGAGTTTAAATGTTTTTTTACACTAAAGACAAGAAAAAAAATTTACATTTTCAAAGAAGGTAGTTTTCTCTACATGTATGGAAAATCTCAATGTCAATAGAGACTTCTAGCAAAATTTTGTAGTTGCCCAGAGTCTCTATTTCTAACTTTGAGTGGTACTAACTTTCAAACCATGAATCCAAAAATAATAATAAAAATACTTCCATGGAGCTCTTATTAGGGACAATCTAGTATAAGAGTTTTTTTTAAATAATATTTTTTTCGAATTTAGGAACTTGCCTAAAATCCGAAATGTACACCTCATGTACACTTGGGCTTTTAGGGGTTAATGCCAAGTGATAACCATTGTGTTCCAATCACTAGGGAGACATGTACGTGCCAAAAGTGTCCAGGGTACAATGTTTTGAAGTAAGGTAAGCCTCCCCATAACCAACAAAAATCCATAGCCAACGCCTATAAAAGTGGGGTATATCCAACCCTCTTCCATCCCATTACCACCAATTGAGCTCCAAATGGAGGTTTGCTATTAGTCAAGACCCTTACTTTTGGTCGTTGGTTATTGGGGGATACCTACTACTAGCCACCCACTAAACATGGTTGCACAGTTTGAAAATTCATAACTAATTCACTTTTCATCAAAAAAAATATGAAATCACTTGGGTTGGAATTGTAATTCTATCGGCTATCACTGACAAATATCAGTATAATTATCTCCTCTCTCCATATATGCACATTCCTTAACTTGTCGGTTTTAGAGGGGCTTACCTTAGTTGAAAAAGTCAATACAATTTTTTTTAGAAAACAAGGAATTTGTTGTCTCCACGCCTCGGTACTTGTAATAATCCAAATAAGATGTCACAACTTTGGCGTCATTGCCAAGTTTATGAATTTTACTGTAGCAAAGGAATCAATGCCATTAATATACATGCTAAAATGATCCTTCACGGAAATTAAAATCCACGTGAAATGCAAGAGGACGTGAAATGTGCAGTTGCATGTTTAAGAGCATCCATAGCAGAGGCACCCCCCACAAGCATCTGGGCAACTAACCGGGTGAGTGTGCAAAGGAGCTCAACAAGAGCGCTTAACGTAATGAGTGGATGGCGCCAGGTCCTGCAGAAAACACTCTTATCATAGCCAAGATGGATATCGTACCATGCACTATCTATGTCTGTTCTAGTCTGTTGGTTGAGTGAGGGTTCGTGCACACCGGTGGCATGAGGACGGTGAGGGTCTTGTCCGGGGAGAGAGGCCAACAACTTATTTGAGGCACATCTCACACGGTGAAGTTGGCTGCGCCGGTCCAGATCAGCGTGTGAGGCTGCGGATGTTCTAAAACGTGAATGGGAAGTTTTAGGTGTTTCTTCACGATGAACCAGACGTCGTCCCGCACTTCGTGAATCGCTACTATCACCCTTTTGACATGGTCCAACGTGTGCACAGTATCTGCACTGAGCAGACGGTTCGCCGTGGCTTGCACACATTGAACAGTATTCACTCATGCGATTTTTTGCTGACTTAATCGAAGTTGCAGGTTAATCCGACGCAGACACGCGTTCCAGATGCTGTGACTCGTCTGCCTTTTAGCCAGCACATTTCTGAAATTCTCCCATTCCTTCTCTGCTGCAAATATCTTGCTGTGGCTCAAAATAGGGCACGATACCTACGGTTAGGGTATAATTGACGCAGGAGTGATTGGAAATGTGATGAGTCGAACTGTGATGTGGCGGGCTGCCCATTTCGCCCTGTTCTGGATCGGTTCCAGGCATATCGTTAGGACTGTCTGGGGATATCGTTCGTTCGAGATGATCTTCTCGAGTTCAACTGCCTTCCATTGACTCGACCGCCATATACACGCCTTCCCGGACTACCGTCCAATCCACTCCGACCATACAATCGGTCGTCGTAAGCTCCGCTGTTGTCGAGACTCGGTCGATGATGGCACACTGCATGTGAGGGTCGACGGAGAGCTGCGTTTCAGTTAGATGGACAACGAGCCTAATCAGTTCGACACAGACGCGTGACAACTAAGAACAATACAGCGCCATCAAAACATTTACATTCACATCTCGAGACGATTGTAAATTCCGTGTGATGGTGGTGTTCACAAACACCAGTTGGAATAGCTCACAGGACAAGCAAAGACCTCACTTCTTTGCTTTCTTCGCTGCCGGACTTGCAGCCTTCGCCGGCTTCGCCTTTGCCGCAGGCTTCGCTGTTTTCGCCTTAGCGCCCACGGCCTTCACAGTCTTGGGGCCCTTCTTCGGCGTCACCATCTTCCTCACCGTCGGCGGCTTCCTTCCTGCGGGCTTCTTGGCTACAGCCGGTACGGCCTTCTTCGCTGCTGCTGCCGGCGCAGCCTTCTTCGCGGGAGCTGCTGCTGCCTTCGCCTTCTTAGCTGCTGGAGCACTCGCCTTCACAGGCTTCGCCTTCGCCGCTTTCGTCGCCTTTGCCGCTTTCGTCGCCTTGGCGTCTGGCTTCGCCGCCTTCGCATCTGGCTTCGCCGCCTTCGCACTCCCGGCCTTCGCCTTCACAGTCTTAGTCTTCACCGCCGACGGCTTCTTCAGAACCTTCGCCTTAGGCGCAACCTTCACCGCCGCCTTCGGGGCACCCGCAGCCTTCGCCGGCTTCTTCAACTCGTCGGAGAGCTTGAACGAGTTCTTCACCTTCACCAACTTCTCCCCCTTAGTCAAGTTGCGCAGCTGCACGGTCAACGTCTTCTTGAAATTCGGCGGCAGAGCAGTCTTGTACTTGTCCTCCAAGTACTTCGCAATCGCATACTGACTGGAGCCAGTCCTCTCCTTCAAAGCGCCAATGGCTTCCACAATCATCTGCAACCAAACCCCCGTCCAACAACAATTCAGCAGCAATCCAACAACCAGAAACCCCAACCTCCACCCCTCAAACCCCACGCAACCACTCATCAACTCACCACGAGATATGACGGATGCAACGCCGCCGGCTTCGGGCCCTTCTCCTTCACAACCTTCTCCTTGACAACTTTCTCCTTCTTCTCCTTGGGCGCCTTCACAACCTTCTCCTTCTTCTCCTTCGGCTCCTTGGCCTTCCGCGCCTTACTCTCCTTCGCAGGAGTCGCAACGGCCGGTGCCTCCTCGGCCGCCACCTCCTCAACCACCGGCGCAGTCTCCACAGCAGCCATTACACCAAACCCTCCCGAAACCCTAACCACAGATATTCCCCAACTTCAACAAACCAGAAACACGAAAAAACTCACAAGACAAGAAAAGCAACGAGACGAACAGGAGCGAGAGTTTGACGC
Source organism: Bryoerythrophyllum caledonicum (assembly GCA_963971425.1). Taxonomy (NCBI): domain Eukaryota; kingdom Viridiplantae; phylum Streptophyta; class Bryopsida; order Pottiales; family Pottiaceae; genus Bryoerythrophyllum; species Bryoerythrophyllum caledonicum. The sequence continues at coordinate 11,291,086 of OZ020525.1, read as the reverse complement.
TGACAGAGGTAGCGTACGAGAGACGGCGCGAGGGAGCGGGGGGAAGCCTGAACGAGAAGGCACCAGGAAGCGACCCGGTGAACCAGTCGCGGCCGCGATGGCGAGAGCGAGAGCGAGCGAGAGCGAGCGAGGGCGCGCGAGAGAGGGAGCGAGAGCGAGGGTTTGGCGATGGCGAGCGGAAGCGCGAGAGAGTGCAGTGGTGAGAATGGTAGCGTGGGATGTGGCGGGGACTATAAGCAGTGGGGGGGGAGCGGCATTTCGAGGTTTCCCGCTCCCGCGCTTGTGCGGGCCCATTTGAATTTGCGCGCGTGCTTGGGGTTTGAATTCGGGCCTGGTCAGTGCACGCCTCGGCGCCACTTGGGAACGTGGGAACGTGGGCATCTTCGTGGAAGCGTGGACGTGGGAACGTGGGAACTTGGGCTTTAACCCTCAAACGTCAGTTGGGAACCGTATATATGGTCACGTATTTTACTCTATAGGATATATCATATGCATCGGTCTGATTGGGACACCCCTTGTACGACCCAATTATTTGTTTTTAACACACTGGTTTGGACACAATGGATATCACCTAGGTATTACGCAAGTATTGCCTATATATTACAAGGGTTATGACCTTGGCATAACATGGGTATCACCTTAGACATATATTTTATATTTTCCAAAAAAATTGGACATCTACCATTTTGAACTAATTATGTACAAACCTAGCCAATGCATAGGGTACAAAAAGATGTAAAAAAGTTTAACAACACCTTTAGATTGTAGATTCTTCAACTAGCATCTTTCATTTGGAGGTCATTTCAATATTTTGAACCTTATCATGTCATATATAACACCATACATGTAGAATATCATGGCCCTCAGTGGCACCTTCTGACGTTTAAGGTTTATAATGTTATAAATTTTTGCATTGGTTTGATGAGTAAGTTGCAAGAAATAAATAGTATTGTAGAATTGTAATAATATCAGTGGTGTATATACCCTACTTGTGGGTCACATTTGTACACAATTCATTTACAATAAAGGTTGTCCAAAATATCAGGAAAATTTCATTGTCAGTTGAGAACCGTATATACAAGCACAAATTTTACTATGTAGAATATCAAAATGTATCAAAGTATAGCAAGACTTACACCTTTGGTTGGAAGATTCTGCAACTAACATCTTTTTTTTTGGAGGTCATTCTATATCAAAATCCTATATTTACAGATGTAGACTCGGTTGTAGCCAACGCTGTGATTGCCATGGAAAATGGCCCGATCAAAGGCAATGGTATTAGTCTCCAACAGCGTCGAAGGGAAATGAAAACCATGAAAAGTGAAATTGTGGAAGAAGCAAGACAATATGCGGATCTGGTGCAAACAAACATGGTCGAATCCCTTTGAGGAGAAATGTCGACCCTAAGGTCTCAACTCATCGCGATAATCATGGCAGCAGAAACACAAGCATCGGAGCGGGAGCAACGAGCCATTGAAAAGAAGATGGATATGTCAAACTAATAGCATCAAACAATGCTACAATTGGCAAATATATTATAGTATACATATATACTATAATAAATATTTTTATAAAATAAATTGATACAAATACATAGTATAACATAGTATATCTTTATACTACTACAACAACAACAACAACAACAACAACAATAACAACAACAACAACAACAACAACAACAACAACAACAACAATAACAACAACAACAACAACAACAACAACAACAACATCATCAACATCAACATCATCAACATCAACACTAACACCAACATCAACATCAACGACATCAACATCACCACTAACACCACTAACACTAACATAACAACCAACATCAACATTTACAACATCAACATCATTAACACCATTAACATCACGATCAACATCAACATCAACAACAAATACACCAACATCAATATCAAAATAAACAACAATAGCACCAATGACAACAATAATAACAACAACAAAACAAATACATATCTAGACACCAAACTAACGACAGATATTACCACAAGAATCCCAACCCGCATCCCAAATAGCATGACCACAATTACCACAAACCCACTCAAAAACAAAAATAAAAATAAAAGGCCAAAAAAACACAACATCCCTAGATCCAAAAAGGACAAAAAAATTTAAAACAACAACAATAGGTCACGAGATAAAATACACACCCTCCTTAATACTACAAACAAAACACAAAAATGCCAATAAAACACAAAAACAACAAACACATAAATAAAACAAAAAACACTCTATACCCAACTAAAATGATTCACCACAAATTGAAACATTGAAACAAACCCCGGCCCCATGCCAAACCTAGTAAAAACACACCCCCCGACACATTAAAAAAGAGCCAAAATGTACTTTATCCCAAGTACTATAATACTTCACTCCAAATATCAACATATATCTAAAACATTTGCACCCCTCCTAAATAGTACACACGCACTACACAACACACGAAATGTTGCATTTCCGTATATCGCCCAATACATCCAACAAAATAACATACACCAAACACCACATATACTATATGCCTTAATAATCACTACACACCTCTCCTTAGAAAAATGTAACCACCTCCTATGACCACAATACTCTAATATAACGCAATGGACCAACACTCTGCTAAACAAACTATCCACCCTAAATAATCCACCAGAACGACACATAAACACAAAACACCCATATAAAAAATTCATGGAAGAGAACCAAGACATTATACATCATAAAGAGTCAATCCATTAAAAACTATAGGCCTTCATCCACAACCAAAACCCACCTCCAACATAGAACATAATAAAACTACAATTCCCATTTCTTCCCAATGAACCAATTAAGGAGTCATTGAGATGCTTCCAACCTATACCAGAATACTCACACCCACCCCCACTGCCACCACACATTCCCTCTCTAAATCAGAATACAAATACAATAAACAACACCACATATATTCTAACATGGAACGCCTCATCCCTAAACACTGCCCTCCCAAGCATCCAAAACCTCACCACATACAACAATACCCCCAGCCATAATTGCAATTCAAGAAACTAAACTCAGAGCCACAAAATCTACTATATATATTCAACAAATTTTTCCTAACTATAAACTTATCTTTAATAATATCCATGCACTCACACGATGTATCCAACAACGCCGCTGATATACACCAGGCTGCAATGGCCTTCTCACACTAATACACAAATCATATGCATTCCTTGGTAACATTATTAAATCCCTACACCATTGCATTTCTCCCCATAGCTACAAATACTAAGAACTAATAACCACCCCCCCTACCATGGCTATTACTCCATATATACATGCCATCCCACCCAGAAGATACTAGACTTATCACATACATCAAAAACACCATAACCACCCAAATTAACAATCACCCAAACCACACATACTTACTATGTGGAGACTTCAATAGAGACGTTGCACTAATATGCAGACTACACGGAGACCAATTTTTTCCACCACAACACACTGACCAACAATGGCGTAATTTCATCGATAGCCTAAATAGTACATACATCCCTACAAATACACAATACTCCAGACAAGGGGGCTATGACTATAAAGACCTAAGTTTGATAAACGGCTTTTACATACCAAACCCCAACCAAGTACAATACACATGCACTACAAAAACATAAATCATTTTAAACTCAGATCACTCCCCAATCCAATCAAATATCCCGCCAAACATAATCATTAGCAGAACATACACAACACCAAACAACGCAAATGTTTGAATACCCACTCACATCCCTAAATCTAATATCCAAGACTTTAACACGATGTTCTTTGAAAAAACTCTATACAAATTGACTCCCTTATTAACTACCTAAAAAACAACGACCATCTCTCTCAAAATCAATGGCTTGAAACTTGCAACACATTAGACACACTAACAAATAATATCTCCAACACCTTAGAAAAAACCTCTAAAGCACCATCCATACCTAAAATAACAATTAGAACATCCAAACAAGGAGGATATCTACCAAAAAAACTCGCAAAGAAGTGGAAAAAACATCTAACCACCTACCATACCATTTGAAAATCAATAAGATATGTTAAAAATAATCCACAATGTCATCTGCTAAGAAATACAAAACCTTAAACATATCTAAATCCCTCCCCCACCACCCCCCTACATATCACCAGATGAATGGCTACACAATATTGCATTAATCGCAAAAGAAGCCAACAAACAAGCTAGAAAAATAACCACCAAGTATACCAGAGAAAACATCAAAAAAGCCATCTCCAAATACAGAGAATTATATGAAGATAGCCCAAAGAAAATTAATAGAAGAGTCTTCAAAAACAATGAATCTCCACCACTAGATTGTATCACTGACCAATATAATATCATCCTAACTAGCCCCGAAGACATTGCAAATGAGATATATAACCAACAAACAAAAAATAATAGACCTACCGTACCTACATGCAATTACTTACAAGACCACTCACCTACATGCACATGTGCGGTAAGACAATATCCATGGCACGACCTCAACGGCTTCAATATAGATAAACGAGGTCAACCACAAATCCCACTACATACCTACTTTAAGCGAGACACATATGAAATGTGCCTTAAAAACCTAGGCAATAACAACGCCGTAGGGCTAGACCACATCCCAAACTCCATATTAAAACTAATGCCCCCTAGGTTCCATGAACTTTTTTTCCTATTCTTCTCCCAATGCTATATACAAAAACAAATCCCCGCCTCATGGAAAACTAGCTTAACAATATTACTCTATGAAAAAGGTGACCCTTCAATGCTTCCCAACCATAGACCAATTGCACTAGCCAACACAATCAATAAATTCTTCACAAGTACATTCACAATCTTATTATCTTCATATGGAGAAAAACACCATATCTTACACGATAGTCAAGAAGGCTTCCGTGTGGAAAGGAGTACTACTAGACAACTCCAAACCATAATAGCCACACTAGAAGATGCAAGATTTATAAATGTCATCTTATATATAGATTTATATAGACATCTTATACGTAGACATATATAAATCTCCCATATCTTTTCATTATCTTCTTAGAACCATTACTAAGATGGATGCAAAGGGGTAATAATGGCTACACTTTTGGAACATCACAAATCACTATAAACTCTGCCGCATACGCAGACGATCTTGCAGCTTTAAGAGATAAATTACGATCAATGCAAATCCAACTTAATAAAATTGACAAATTCTGTGAATGGTCCGGTATGGATGTTGGCACCCAAAAATGTGCCGCCACAGGTTGCCCAAACATGTCTAAAATGAACCCCACTGCATTCAAAGCACTTTTGCAAATTGCCAACATAAACTACCGTATTCAACCCATCCCCATACTACATTAAAATGAAACATACGTATATCTTGGCATAAACCTTGTCCCCTCACTAAAATGGATAATATGAATTCATACAACTACCGCAAAACTCACTAAACAATGCAAAGAACTAATAACATGCCCAACCACTACGAAACAAAAAATAAAAATGATAGACACAATACTTAGACCCGGGGTAGCATATAACTTTTACGCAGTCCCATACTCCATGCCTGCTATCAAAAAACTAGACAAAAAAAATCATAGCCATACAAAAAACTATTTGTAGCCTCCCTAAATGTATGTCTAATGTCATAACCCAACTCCCACAAAATTTATTTGGACTAGAAGCCTTTTCTCTAAAAATGCTTACCTCAGATGTATAGGTGAACAACTTCAAAATGCTCTAAATGACAAAGGTAGACTTGGCAAGATTTTCAAAGGACTCACCTACTACATCCTTGCCAAACATGGTGGCGCTAAAAACATCCCTAGAATAAACAAAGCAGATTGCAATAGATCACCAATCACCCGATCACTTTTTTTTATTAAAAATGAAGCAAAAGTATACCTTAAAAGCACAGTCACGGATTTCCTAGTAAAACCCGCACTGTTGGAACAAATGTGGCTACAAGAAATTCAAAATGACACAAGAATTAACCAACACCTCTCCCAAAAACTCTCACAAAAACTTTTCTCAGTAAATATTATCGACTTAAAATAAATTACATTACCAAATGGAACACACATCATGAACCACAATGACTTCAAAACATTTTATACTACACCATCTAGATTAGTAAAGAGGGCCCTTAATATTGCCCAACAACTATTCTACCACCCCCTATGCCTCAACACATGCACCTCACCATGCCCAATACATAGAAACCCCTACAAACTCAAAGACACATATACCACCACCAACCACAACATCCAACCCAGAAATAACCCCCTGCAAATTCACCCCCCTAATCCACCCTTCCCTCTCCCCCCCAATACACATCCTCAAAAATCCATCCACATATCCCATAAATCTCATTCTTGACTATAAACATAGAAAACATATCGACTCAAATAAAATCATAAAGAATGACACCAAATATTTATGCCAATGGCAACACAATAATAACACCTACAACAAATGGTTACCCCAACAGAACCTCTTCCCATGGCATGACCAAAACACATCTATACATAACTCTGTACAATTAACAAAATACTATCAACATACACAAAACAAATTCTACTTAGAAATCATTCAAGCACATCATCCTCAAGAGCAATTTTGTGATCCAAGATCAGTTATCCCACCTATAATAATCCCCCTCCTCAACATACACACTACTAAATGCAATCTTGAAAAAGACATTCTCACATCAAAAAATACAATCAAAATTAATGAACATCATGCACATATATACGAAGAAAGTGGAAGACATATAATCACCATTCCTATTACTAGACTTCAATGGCTATGGAACCAATACCAAAACAAACTACAAACCTCCACAAACATAGAGCCAACAAGCCAACCATTCGAAACCAAAATAGTTTGGCTATCCCAGAGATATATATATAGCATCCCCAAAAAAGACCCCCTTGAACTTGCACAATATACACTACCCACGGCCATTCTAGACACACTAATCTCATCCTTCAACATCCAACACTCATACTTTTCATCCCCCGTCACATGCTCCATCCACCTTACCAAGTTCTATTCACCTTTCGAAAGAGACAAATTTTTTGGCTTACTAGGAAACGCCTTTGACCACAAATGGAGGGGAAATGATATTGCACACCCCCACAATATTGAAGAAACACAACAAGCAATACATTGGGCAAGACTTGCTGCCAAAAATGATCCAAACTCAACCTCCACTCTTATTATCACACCAGACAATAATTGGTACCAAAACTTTAACCCTCGCATAGGCCCATTTTCAAACACTCACATCATAGCCCTATTCGAGGCAGACTCGGTATCATACAAAGAACCCACATTACCACCCAAATTGTCAAAGATACCTAAGCTCAAACCATCCAGCATTCAAATATTATGCATACACCATCAAAATAATAATATAGGTACCTCAGAACAAATGGCCATACTCACCTCATAACAAATAACCTCAACATAAGTGGAATATACGCAAAAATAGCTCCACCTACATCCCCTCTAACACCAGTAAATCGCAGCAAAAAATGGTCTCATCTTAAATATGCACACAACACAAACCAACCCCACTACACCACCCCCTCCCCACATATCAGGACTACACCCCCTTAAAATTTTCCCCCGCATATAGCTATTACACATATGGCTCTTTCAAAGAACCAACAGAAGTCAGCCCGGGACACTGGCAAAGTGAAAAAGCCGGATACAACATATATTACCCAACCAAAGAAATAAAAATATCCAGAAGACTACATGGACTTCAAAATATCCTCATAGCAGAAATGATGGCCTTCAATATAACCTTCCAAATTATCACTACACAACACCCTAATGAACCTGCACACATCTTTACAGACTGTATAAACGTCTTATACCTACTAAACACACAAATAACACACCCTACCCACGATAATAGCCACCCCGACCAAGCCATGATCCTATCATACATGGTTCAAATGCTACAAAAGCGCACACAAATCACAACTCTCCATAAAGTTAGAGCACATGTCAACATAGAAGGGAACGAACAAGCGGACAAACTAGCTAGAGAAGGACTAAACAAATCACATAGAAATGCCAAATACCCACATGAACACGCCCACGCTACCCCATACTCCCTCCAAAAAGAAAGATGGTCTTCCATGGAAGACATCCCGGACAAAGGCCCCATCAGGCTTTTAGACAAATGCCTCAAAAAACAAGACCTAATTAACAACCTAGATCTAATCTCAGAAATTTTTCCTAACATAGATAAACGGACCGGTAACAATGACATTGATAATGAACTATCTACAAACTTTTGGAAAAATCCCACAATTACAGACTCACAAAAAATGTGCAGTATTAAATTTTCGTACTGGACAATATATGGGAAATGCTCGCAAACAACTCATTTTTGGTATAGAAAGATTTCCATCCATAACAAGCCCAATATGCACATCCACAGACCTAGACACATGGCTACACGTACTCCTCAAATGCCAGAATCAACATATACCCTCCCTAATCGTCAAAATACACAATAAAGCAATATGGGAGATCCGGAAGTTAATAATATCCTTCAATAAATCATGATGCTTTATACTTATGAACGCCGGAACCTTCAACAACAAACCACAAGAAAATACGGTCTCGTCATGGCTACTCCCATGCACATGTGGAACCCAAAGATGTCACTGTAATGCGAGATTCAAACCGGGCATATTATGCGTTAAGGACTACCATATAAAGATCCCCCACCGGATCACATAAACTCAAACCTTACCATCCAATTTATTGAATTCAAATATTGTAACGATAGATTCTCCCCAGAAGCAATCGAAAACAAAATTAATAAATACCAACCACTTATCAACAACATTACATCACTTGGATGGAAAGCTAACCCCCTTATTGTCATTACCGCCGGAACTAGAGCTACTACCTTTATCCCCTCTATGAAAAGTCTTGAAAAAAAACTCAATATCCCCATCAATCCAATTAAAAATACACTCACAAAAATTAACACCATCGCTATCCAACATGCAATGTCCATACTTCTACATAAACGCAAACTAGAGAATAACCAACCCCTCCCAGATTCACATGACACTAATTAAAACCTTTCAATACACAGTTAAATTTAATAGATCACCTCCCGGAATGGAGTCGTGTGGCTCTTGATTATCCTTGGTCTCCGGCTACTGGTTACTGACTATTGGTCCTTGGTCACATAGTGTCTATCCTTGAGAGGGGGGAGTAGTTCCATACTACTAAACCTATGTCTGATGGACATTGATTTAGTAGTGGAACGAACAAACACTTTATTCACTCTGGCCCTTGAAAAGGACCGGAGTTCTTCTTCTTCTTCAAAACCTTGTCATGTACCTTACATTTGGAATATTGTGGCCACGAGTGGCACCTTCTAACATTTAAGGGTTAAGTGATTTGTCTAGGTCACACATATGTGATGCCTAAATGATACCCATTGTGCCGAAGTTACCCTTAAAAAAAACTAAGTATTTCGGCACATGGGTGCTGAAACTGATCCACACGTAGAGTGGTTGCACTATCCTCAATGAACACTTGATTTATAGGGGTCTTGCACCTCATGTTACTTTTTTGAAATGGATGGATGAAAATACTATCTATGGACAAAAAATCAAGCATAAATGATTTCATTAGTGTTGCAATATGTGGATGCTTGAGCATTTAGCGGGTGAAAGTACTCAATGGTTAATGATTGCACTAGATCCATGGTTCTACTAAAATTTGAGGGTAATTAAGACCTTTTTGTGTGCTACGATTATTTGTATAGTAAGTTAAGGTTTAGAATGAGGTAAATCCACTTTCTTGCTTTGAATAACTAACATCAATTTTTAATAATTGATAAGTTTTTAAAATGTATTTTAAGGAGATAAGGGCACCTCATATTGTAGTATTTTGTGCAAGCGCTTTCTTCATAGTCAAGAATAAATACAAGTCTACTACTTTGGCTTGAGTTTAGAGATTACTAAGCTTTAGATGGAAATTATCATTTAAAGACCACCAAATTCATTCATATCTTATGACTATCTTGAGTATACAAGTAGTAGTATGATAAATTAAAAGAGGTCACATAATTGAAACTTTGCATGATTGAAGTACATAAGATTTCCATTATAATTTCTCAAATTGATATTCTATTTGTATTTGAAACACTTCAATTGGCTTAAATTGTTCATTAATAATATTTTTAAAAGAGTGTTTCAATTAATTATCCTTCTCACTTAAATAGTAGTTGACGGTTTGTTCTTTCATTTCAAAGCCTGTGATTGATTGTACAAAAAAAAATTGCATTAAGTTGAATTGAATGGCTTGATTTTTATTCTTCAAGTGATCAAAAGTCCCCAAACGGGTTTTTTTAAGAACCATGGCAAATTCATGTGGTGAAAATTTTCATCAATTCTCTTTGAATTTTTTATTGTAGATGCTCCCACGACATTTTAACTAATTCCAACATTTGATGAAAGAGTTATTCTACCCAAAATCCTTTTTGTAAGAAGGCTAGCAGCTTGGATAGTTTACCAAGTTATTCAAGAAAAATTTAGATTTTGTACACACCTAACCAACATAAATTCCTTGAGACTTTAGAAAATAGAACTACATGAAATGCAAACAATTCACACTATGAGGGATCAAAGTTTTAGGGCACCTTTCAAAAATAAGTTTCATTCTTCTACCAAAATAGACTTGAATTTAGGGGATTTTCACTCCTTTTCTTTATCTTGTTTTTTTTTTCCTCAAGAAAAAAACATAATAATCTTTCTGTTCATTGTTTGGATTGAGATTTTATATGAATGTAAGAGCACAAAAGAATAAAATAACTCTCTGTGATTTTGGACCCCTTCTTGTAGCACAATTGTTTTGAATATATTGAACACCATTTTGATATATCTAATTTTTTACGGACAAGTACCTTACATGAGATAGATTGTGATGGTAAGGAGTGGCAACTTTGCATAGAGTAAAAATTTCATTTCATGTGTTCTAGTTTATGTACTAATTGGTAGTTGGTTGAGGACCAATTTTTGGATTGAAGACTAGGAGGTCTAGGAAGGCAAGAGTAGAAAGAAAAATTTAGGATAGAGTAGAAAGAAAAATTTAGGATAAAGTTGGTAGCGGGTGGCGGCCGCCAATTCCTACCCGCATAGGATTTTGTTGAGTCGTAATTCTAAAACCTTCATATTGTTTGGAAGGTAGAAGGGAGGATATGTAACTTCCATGATTGCAATTTGTATTTCTAATCCTTGAAATTTTGAACAAAGTTGCAAGAAAATAAGAGCTTCATGGGAGTATCATTTCAATTCACATTGGACATATGGAAATAATATTTATGTCATCTTTTCCAAAAAATTCAACAGCGGGCACTTTGGACAACTTCAAAAAAATTGCTACGACCTTTTATTGAATATGGGATTTTAAACTCAGGTAAGTAGCGTTACTTTATTTTATATTTAAGCTTTATAATAACACTAATAAATAAATACAAAATACAAAATCTATAGTGTGGAACTTTCACTCCAAGACAAGTCAAAGCTTTATCACATTTTATTTTGGCAAGGTGCACAAAACAAATCTTATTCCACATGAAAAATTAGATATCTTAACTTTTTACCCTTTCATCTCATTTCATTTATTAAGAAGAAGGATGAACTTTACTTTTGCAGTTTGGATATTTATTTTACGAAATAGTGAATTAATTTAAAATCAAAACATGGTTTATTAGTCATGGGATTTTATTTGTATATAGTGATTGAGGCCTCCAATGAACATGTAGATTTTATAAAATTTAGATGAAAATTGGTGAACTAACATCATGCTGAACAAGATGGCAATGGATTTAGACCTTGTGTAGTGCCAAAAATTGACACCAAATGAAGTCAAAGTCTACTGATCCATTGAACACAGGGAAGAAAATGAACCATTTGCTAGACTTCAAACACTAAAATCTATCAATCCGTGCGGTCAAAGTTTCTAAAATTTGTATATATATTACTTAATAAGTCTTAATCGAGATCCTACAATCATAACTAGATATCAAAGTTTTTATTTCCTTCTTTGTTCATTGCACTAGAATCCAACAATTTTGAAGTGTTTTTGGTGTAAAACTATCACGGTACCTTAGGGGTTAATATTGATAATGATTTTCATTGTGAATTTGGAGGTTGGTCTATGAAAAAAATGCCCAAGTTAATTTATTTATATAAAAGTCGTATATAAACAATACATATATAAAATATGAAAAAGATAGTTATTTGAGTGAATGCAAGATATTATAAATGTACATCATTTTCTTTTGCAGATTCAAATTCCTATCAAGTTGAAATAAATACATAACAAACAATAAATCATATGTATGTATATACCTATTTCTACAAGAAGATAACAATATTGAATTTTTTATTTCTTAAAAAATATTTTCAAACTATTGACATCCTTCTCAATAGGTGGTATTACTTTGATTCCTCCTCAAATGAATATATTTTATCACAAAAAGTTTTGTTTTGAACAAGGTGCCCAAAATCCAATAGAAGCGACAAGATCCACTTACTAGGGCACCATGAATACTTTCCCAATATCCAATAGAAGAAGTTTCCACGATTTCAAAGTTTTTTTAATCGTGAATGTGTTTATTTGACCTCTAAAGGACAATTGTTTCCTCAAGGGACAAATGAGTTTCAATTAAGTTCTTCAAACTCAATTTTTTAATAGCTTTCAGTCGACATGGTTTTTGGTAGCTATCCAATTTACAATTCAAAACTTGCAAACAATTTTCAATGAGGTATGACAAGTTTTTCAACAATTTTTAGTGACATATGACATATACTGTAGCAAAATTTTAATTAACTCTCAATCCAATAGATATTAGGTTTTTAGTGCAATATTCTTTTAAATCCTCTTGGAAGAGTCTAAAAATCTTTGTGATTATTTTACGGATTTTTGAGTTTCAAAAATATGAGAAGTGTTTTTAATATGCAAAACTTGTTAGTGTATTGTTATTTTTCCGCACATAGTTGTAGTTGAAAGGACATCTTTTACCCCTCTTCTACTTCTAAAATTTGATGCACATGTGCCTAACATGATATTTTTGGTTAAATTTAGAAAATCAGAGCTCTTGGTGCAAAAATTGTCATTAAAGGTGGTCAAAGTTTGGCAAAGGTACTTAGCATGACCTTAAAAAAAGTTTATGCCTCACTTCAAATGCTAAAATCTTTCAATCCGTGCAAACTTACTAGAATTTACGACACACACTTGTACAATCCTAGTACAAGATCATATGGTTAGATATGTAAAAAATGCGGTCATTTGCATTTTGTGTTGAATGCATTGAATATGGCAATTTTTAATAAGTTTGGGTGCTAAATTGTCAAAAAACTTTAGGGGTTAATGATGTAACAAAATAGACATTTAAAATGTATCAAAGTTCAAAAAGAATAAATGGTCTCTTTAAACCTGCCATGACAGCCAATCTTAATTTCATTTCATCAAAACTTAATAAGGTTTGATATTTTAGAATACAATGCATATATAATTTATAGAAAGTTATGATAGGTGAACAAAAAAGTTTGTTCATATAGAAAAAATATGTAATTTATAGCTTATAAATAATTTTTGTATAACTGCACCAAATTAATCCATTATTGTGCATTTTTTCTAAATTGACATGTATAGTATTTTCTTGAATTGTTTAAGCACGCCTACCTTCAACTTCTTCACATTTTAAGCTTAAGTTAACATCATTTATTTCTTTTAGAGACATCATATTGGAAACTTAAATCTGAAGACCATGATCAAGAAACACTCGATATGAAGGATTTTTAGTTCATTTTACAATGCTTTATCATTTTTGGAGCAACTACTTTTGGGTCGTTTTGGCACTTAACATTTGACATAATCAAAACAATACATACTCTTTCATACATTATTCAATAAAAATAATATTAGACATTTATGATCAGTTTCATTTTTTCATTTAATGTATCTAACAAATCAAAACGTATTGGTAGCAACCTCTAAAGGACCAAAGGTCACAAAATGAGCTTTTTAAAAATTGAGCAAGTTCATGTAGTGTCAATTTTTAGCAATTCTCTTTCAGATTTTACTATAAATGGGTAGTTTTACGAGCTCCCTAGGAGTACAATTTTATTTAAATCCGACATTTCATGAAAAATATGCTACTCAAAGTGTTTCTTTGAAGGAAGGTGAGTTCAAGCAATCTACCAAGTTGCTCAAATTTTGTTGAGATTTTGTTACAACTAACCAATATAAGACTTATTAGTTCTTTTGAATTTTCACAAATAGGACTTTTTAAAGTGCAAAAATTTCACACTAAGCGGAGTCAAAGAATGTGACACCTTTCAAAAAAGAAATTTCGTTCCACGTAAATATTGTACGTTCAGGTCATTTTTGGCACCTAGTTGCCAAAATAGTTGTTTTTCCTTTCACAAACATTTGACCACAATGGGTATCACCCAAGCATTACATGAGTATCACCTAGGCAAACCTCTTGGATTCTCCAAAATTTTCCACATTCTCCATTGTGAATTAATTATGCACAACACTGACCTGCATATAGGGTAGACACAAATTCTTTCACTTTTCTTTTCTTCCTTTTCCCACCTCAAGAAAACACAATAATAATCGTTTAAGTTCATTGTTTAAATTATCCTCTAAAGGACCGAAGGTCCAAAAATGGGCTTTTTGAAGGTTTGATTAGATTCCTATGGTATTAGTTTATAAAATTCCTTCTTGAAATTTTCATTGTAGATGGGTGTTACCAAAACCTTTGTGGAATTACAATGTTTTTGTAAATCCAACATTTGATGAAAAATTGATATTGTTCAAAACTCTTAATTTAAGGAGGGTGCGTAGGGTACTGTAGAGATTGATTGTACTACAACAAAGCTAAAAGTACATTTTTTTAGGCGGTTAGAAGTGAAGAAAAGTCATTGGCAACCCTCATTACTCTTACTTAAAAACAAGTAGAACTTAAGGATTTTTATATTTTTCAAATTCTTATATTTTATTAAATAGAACAAACATAAACTTCCACCATTCTAAATCCAGAAAAACATTTTATATTGAAAAAATAAAATTGCTTCTCTAAGTAAATGGCTATTTTCTATACCTCTAGTCATTGCAATTCCATTTCTCATATCCTAAGCACCTCCACTGCTTGTAGTTCCTAGCGTACAATGAATATTCACAAGATAGAATATAGATCTATAAAATTTATGCAATGTGTAGCGAATAACTATGCCATAATCTTGACTCAAAGTACGCTGACTTTGAACGCGTAGAGCAAAGAAAAAAACCATATTGCACTCTTCAAATGCATATACATTACAATCTGTGTAGAAAAGTTTGGGAATTTTTTGAAGTTTTGTAGTAGTTAACTTCAAGATTTCATGGTTTCAAATAGAGAAAATATATTTTAATTAGTCTTGCAACACCTCATCTTAGAGAGGTATTTTTTAGATGGTTTTGGTGAAACATAGTCTTTGTCCTTTAGTAGTTAAGATTTTATATGAAATTGAGATCACATAAAAGTTGATGTATCTTGTGTGATTTTGGACCCCTTCTTTTTGGACAATTGTTTTGGATATGTTAAATGCCTTTAACATATGATTTTTTCAACAAGTATCTTACATCATATAGATTGTGATAATGACGAGTAGGAACTTTGCATAGTGTAAATTTTTTGATTTATCAAAAAAATTAGAGTGTTGACTTGGTAAAATCAAGGTGCAAAAAGACCATTTGACAAGTCCTAAATGCTATAATCTTCCAATTTATATTGTCAAAATCATATTAAAAAGCCAATATGTTTTTCTAGCAACACATGACATTTAGATCCTACGGTTTGAAGTGGAATGTGTCATTATTGACAATTTTTCTCCCTTTACATGAGAATAGACATTTTAAATATTTATTTTGATAAAAAAAAGTAATATAGAGATTTTAGAGTCTTCACCATGGGTGATAAACTTGAATTATTTATATTCAAGTATCATATAAACATCTCACAAGTATAAAGATGGTATAGATATGATATCAAAGAATGTAACTCAAATTTAACGAGAGAGTTATATAGGTATTACCAATTTTTTAATATTGAACAATCGAGTATTCTAAGCATGATATTTTTCTACTTTTGGCTCTACTTCAGCTACTTATGTGTTGTACAAAAGAAAGATGTACTTTGGTATATGAATGCAAGTACCACAACAATTCTACATGGAAGCATCTTCTACCTTAATCTTAATGACTATTTTATACATCATCCACTTTGAATCTAGGGGTTGCTTTCCATTGTGTTGGAAAAAGCCAGTCCAATATTCTTGAAGTTCTTCAAAATATGATTGGTCAAGAGTGAGACTTATCTATGGCCAAAAGTCATGTGGTGAAAAACTTTGCACATGGATGAATAAATGACATGGCTGCATGAAATTTGTGACATATTGAAATAAAATGGCTATTGACATTTTTGTGTTCAAATTTTGTCAATTTTGTAAGGTTATATACTAAAATTATACATTATATATCTCCATCAAAGTTAATTAAAAAAAAAATTGGTTCTGCACAAACATATAGTGGGCACTTAATGGAAAATAAAGTTGAATTTTTAAATTTCAATACAAGTTGTCATTCACAAGGTCCAGTTTCTACTACTTGATCAAAGTCAATGGCTAACTATGACCATCTAGTCAAAGTTTTTTTCACCTTCAATTTATAGTTTCAATCCTTAAAACCTAACGTGAAGAAACAAAAAGGTACAAACTATGGAGGAAGATCACTTTATTGTCATTGGATTCATAGAAAAAAATTTAGACAATCTCAAGTAATTTTGGTTGAGGGTGGACAAATTTGTGGTAAAGTTCTTTATTGCATGTGTGATTTGTTTCAAATAAATAACATGATTTCATACCAGATTTTTAAAATATCTAATCTTCAATATTATAGATCTTTCACACCAAGATGAGTCAAAGTTTTCTTACCTTGCCAAGCAAGGTGCACAAAGTTGTTTTAATTTCCACATTGAGATTATAAATCTTAATATTTATTATGTATTATTCCTAATTTTAAGAACCTTTAAGAACCTTTAAATGATTTACCATAAAGTTTTAATATAATATCTACTTTCAATCAATAAGTGATAATATAACAATAGATCACATCATCACTAGATTGTAGATAATTTTTATAAAACTTACCATGTATTTATTGCCAACTAATTTTATCAATATTTTATAAAATATTTTATCATCACACACTTTATACTTTGGGTCTAAGTCATTTTGTTTTTTTCCAAGCATGATTTCTACTCTTTTAACTAATTTCTTACTTATTTGCAGAGAAGTCCCAATTTCAGTATCCCTGGTAATTTTGTATTGGATGGTAATCTAGCATGATATAATGTTTTTCACCTCAAAATAATTCAACTACCGATTACATTTTCCAAAATCAGCTAATATTTTGTAATTGCCAAGAACAGATTGACCACCTTGACATCTATATTCATCTTTATGTTTTGTTAGTCTTTTATTGTTGAGGCCTATAGGTGCCCAAATTCCATATGCATACAAATTATGATCATTATCTTCATAAAATGTATTTTAAAAGCCATTAATTGAACAAGTTAGGTTACTTGCAAATGCATCTTCTCCTTGTTGAAAGTCAATAAATTTTGTTTGTCTGAAAGTAGGAATTGAGCTCGAAATGTATTGGTAGTAGTTATTTGAGATAGTATATGTAGGGTGAAAATTTAGATCCAACAAAACACCCCGGTCCATCGACAAATACATGTTCATTTTAGGAGATGACCAAGTTTGTTTGATGTTTAGGTAATATATGATTAATTTATCGTTAATTCTTATTCTATTTCAATTTTATCACTCTAAATTTATAATTTGATCATACTTATACATTTCACTCATCAATGCATTAAATTGATTGCTATTAAATCGGTTGCAATATTATAATTGCATTAAATTGATACTTCTTATAACAATTTTTTATTCTCTTAGAATTCATTTTTTGATTTTTTAGGTCACTCTTACAATAACTTTACCTAAATTAAGATATCTCCTTAATCTTCTTTGTAAAAACCTATTATTAACATTTTCAATATCATGTTGACTTATGCATATCCTTCTTTCTATCAAAAGTACAAGACAATGCATCCAGCCAAAAACATAAAAAAATACAAATACAAGACAAATACAACAAAAGGTGCAAGATACTTCTTACTTTATAGAATATTTGTTGTCACACTTTCTCCATAATGTTGTGTAGTAAAAAATTATTCATTTGCATTCTATTTATACTAGCATGTTCTAAAGAGTACAAATATTGGCAAGAGACTTTCCCACAACTCTTCACATAAGTCTAAGTATTATTTTTCCACGCATCTTCACTTAAAGGTGTGTCCCTCCCTAAAGGTGTATCTTAAACTCTTTTCATACGTCTTCCTTAAGTTCTTAGTGTAAATAGTCCCTATTAGGTTTTAAAGTTACTTAGTGTGAATACTACTATAAATTTTCTATTTTAAAAATTATTCACAACCCTTTTTACACTACATTTATTGAAAAAGCTAATATCATAAAAATGGTTTCACAAACTAGGTGCCAATACACTAGGTTTTTTCTGGAAAAAACTTGCAAGTCAATTTATTGATTATTCAACTTGTTTCAATTTCCTAAAAGATCCAAGTGATTATTGTGCTAGTGGTGACAAAATGTATTGACTTATAGTAGTACCTACATCAATACTTGCTTTCCATCCAACAACATACATTTGTCCTCCATTTTGATGTGCTTATATTATTGTTGTTGAACTAGCTTTTTATCCATAGTAATAAATGTCATTTTTAACTTTTAATAATTTATGTATTCTTCATGTGACATGTTGTCAAATTTTGTAATAGAAACTATTAAAACAACATCTCTTGTTGTCTCATAACGTTCCATGAGTTACAAGTATTTAATATCTTGAGTACATCTGTCATGATAGTGCTACTTAAGGTTTGTCAAGATTTCTTGATCTTCTTATAATACGAGCATTCATTTGAGTTGTGAATTGTTGCTCCACGTTTAATTTCTAAATACTTTTTGAAATTAGCAACATAACTCAACTTCTTTCTTGCACTTTCAAATTGCTCTTTTGTCATTTTTCCGCACAGAATTGAACATCAATGTTTGTTTGAAAAATTATAAGTGTAAAAAACAAAACATTAAAATGTCTATACTTTTGGCACTTTAAGATAGAAGAGATCAACACAAAAGAAGATCTATTGCCCATATCCACGGCACCTGTAGAGCGTATGATAGAAGCGTGCATGAAAACTATTAGAATTCTTTAAAAATATAGAATTCCTTTGTATAAAGCTTTATTTGAAATATATACATTGTTAGTTTCTTCTTATTAAATATTAATCTATAATTTATGATCATTTTCTCAACACCTTCCTACTTGACTGTATACAAAGATGTTTGAATACATATCGGAACAAAAATTGTGAATGTGATGAAAGAAATTTACAATCACATAATAAATCAAAGACAAATTTTAAATCGAAGTCGTAGACCTAAATCATTTTCTACGAGTATGAAATAGCACATTTTATGAACATATGTTTGTGGATACTCATTATATTTGAAGAACATGGCAATGTTTGTGGATACTCATTATATTTGAAGAACATGGCAATGTTTTCTTAGAAAATTAAAGAGTTCAATAATTCCAAGTTATGATTTAATTTTGCTTTCAATGTGTGTGTGCAATGCGTAGGCCAGTTTGCCCCTTAAGAGTAATAATTTAATTCCACATGAATTACATGTCAATTAAAATTCTACACACCCAACCACCACATTGTAGTTGAATAAGTTGCAAAGATTGGAATAGAGAAAGAAAGAGAAAATATGATATTGAATATATTATCCATAATTTTTTTGGTGAGGAATAATTCTTTCCATCAATAATTATTGTTTTAAAATATACTTCCTTCATCAACTATTTTTATTACTGCATCTTATTATTCAAATTGGAGAAGCTTTAGCATCACCCTTCAATATCTTCGGAAAATTTAAGAAAACCAAATTCATTAAATGTTGAAAAAAGTCCCTTTATTATGGTTCATGAGATGGATAAAACCTTGCAACTCCTATTAACCCCTAAGAGCCCAAGTGTACGTGGGGCGTACGTTTTGGATTTTGGGCAAGTTCCTAAATTTTTAAAAAAAAAAATAAATTAAACTCTTATATTAAATTGTCCTTGATAAGAGTTCCATGGAGATATTTTTATTATTTTTTTGGATTCATGGTTTGAAATTTAGTACCACTCAAAGTTAGAAATGGGGACTCCGGGCAGCTCCAAAATGTTGCTAGAAGTCTCTATTGACATTGAGATTATCCATACATATAGAGAATATTACATACTTCGAAGATGTTATCACTTTTTATTTGTCTTTAGTAGAAAAAAACATTTTAACACATTTTTACACATTTCATGCAAGCCGGGAAAAAAACTTCATCTTTTCTACATAAAACCTAGAGACCTTCATATTTTTCACTTTTTATATTTACTACAACAATATGTGGTATAAACCTTCTTATTGACCGTTTAGATTATCATTCTAAAACATATCAAATCCTCAAAAACGCAAATCGTGAATTGACAATTTTTGAACCTCCATTCCTTGCACACTTGTTTTGAATATGCTACACCCCTTTTCTACCTCAAAAAATTGGTGTATACAATATTAACATTGTTTTCAACACAACGGTAAAATATTTAGACCTTGTGTAGTGCAAAATTTTTATACCAAGTGAAGTCAAAGTTTGTTGATCCACTCAACACAGGGAAGAAAATGAACCATTCTCTTGACTACAAACACTATAATCTTTCAATCCGTGTAGTCAAAGCGTATGAAATTTTGTGAGTATGTTACTTAGTAAGTCTTTATGGAGATCCTATTGTCAAAAGGATAAATGTAAGGTTTTATCTCCTTCCTTACTCATTGCACTAGAATCATCAATTTTGAAGTATTTTTGGTGTGAAATTGTCACGGGCTTTTAGGGGTTATGAAAGCTTCAAGTCTAACAAGCCATCACATCCCAACCTTGCATTTGATGTCTTCAACCCTCACAGATTTGGCTTATTAAATTTTATTTTATTTTAGAATTTTCACTTAATAGTTTCCAAAAGAATTTGGTCTGCCTTTTATGCTTTAATTAGAGATGAACCTAGAGCTTCGCCTACTATGTATGCTAAGAGAAACATTCAACAAAAACAATGAACTTCCGTGCATGCTTCGAGGGATTTTTCTGCAATCATATATTAAGTGCTACCTAATTGATTTTTTGTAAATATTTTAAACTCTACATACTCTATTATTTTTTGTCTAAGCCATTTTGTTGTTTTCCAAACAAAATTTGTACTCTTCTAACTAATTTCTCGCTTATTTGTAGAGAAGTCTTCATTCTAGTAAACCCTTGTTTTGTTTTTAGCATAATAATATGTATTTCTGCTCAAAAAAATTTCAACCACATCATCACATTTTCCAAAATCAATGTATACTTTGTAACCGCAAAGAATAGCTTGACCACCTTCACATCTAAATTCATGTTCTTGTTTTTCTTAGTTTTCTGTTGCGGTCCATAGGTGCTCGGATTCCATATGCATAAGATTAATGATCATTACCAATAAGAAATGTATTATGAAAGTCATTAACTAAATTGGTTAGGTTACTACTGTACCCAAGGGTCGGGTAGGTTACTACCATACCCTTGTGCCAAATCATGATTTATTTCTAAAAAGAGAATTTGGAAAATTTTCTTAAAATATAATACTTTTTAAAATATGTTTTTCACCCAGTTAAAAAATGATATTTTTGAAGAATAATTTCCAAAAAAATTTGGCAGTTTTTTTGGAAATATTTCATGCTGAATCCAACCTTCAGGTAGCAGATCCATCTACATAACTAACTTAGTTTGTTATGAAATAAAAATATATTAATATATAGTTACTAGTATTGGTACTTGTCGTTCTGACCGGGGAAGGTTTTTTATTAGTGCTCCTCTAAATAATTTTTTTTTGACGTATTATATTTTAGATTGCAATTTGCATCCCTCGGAATGTTGTGCGTTGATCAGCGAAACATCGTCATTCCGTGCGGCAAGGATGGCACGACCGCTAAAGTATTCGCGCGCATTTGCTTCGACGTTAGCAATTCCTCCATAGACGGCATTGATCAAGCCGTTCAAGATGTGATTGCCGACAATCATCGCCCGTGGACACCTGATCATGTCATCCTTCACCTTCTCCAGCCTGTCTTCTCCCAACGCCAGGAGCCACTTTGGAAATGTACGGTTGCCCAAATCCACACGGCGTTCACCAACAACGGCGTGCATGTTCCGGCAAAATCTTATGTTCAGGGTTTAGGATTTTAGAGTTTTTAGAGTTTTTAGAGTTTCTAGGGTTTTTAGGGGTTTTAGGGGTTTTAGGGGTTTTATGGTTTTTATGATTTTATGGTTTTTATGGTTTTTAGGGTTTTAGGGTTTTTAGGGTTAGGGTTTGGGTTAGGGAGTGGCAGACAGACAGACTGTCGCCTATTATATAGGTAGATGAATCCACATAATAATGTTTATTCAATAAAAAGCTAAATTCAATTAGAAATCAAAATGTGTTATTTTCAAGTTTTGAACCATCCTTCATTGCACAATTGTTTTGAAAATGCTTCACTTCTCTTTTGCTTTAAAATTTTTGTACAAGGAACAAACACAATGTCAGTTGTAATGGTATGAATCTAGAACTTTTGTAATATGTAAGTTTCACACCAAGGGAAGTCAATTTTGCTCATCTTTTTAATGTTGGGAAGATAAATATTTGTTTCTTCACTTCAAATATTATAATATATTTTATTATTGGAATAAAATATTGTGAAAATTCAAAAGGATGTGTTTATAGTAGTGTAGATAAAGATCTTATGATTGGAGATTAAACAAAAAAAATCTTGCCTTTTCTCATTATTTGGTTTAGAATGTGCAATTTAAATATGTTTTTTGTAAAAAAAAATCAGTGACTTTAGATTTCATGCATTTGATTATTTTTTTCATCTCATCTGGCATAAAATTCCTTGCCTCGAAGAACCATACTTTGAGTCGATTTGGTGCACTTCTTCATGTGTATAAATCTTATTTAATTTTATGATGTTTGCTATTCCATTGTGCATATCCACAAATTACCATATAGACACTTCTTTCAGAAATCCAAATGATTGTCCTTTTTTGCTCACATTAGAAGTGGGATGCTTGTATTTTGGTCATACAAGCTTTTCTTGGAGTGTTGGTCTTCGTCTTAATAGCAAGGGGCCTATGGGGCTTATTCTTATGAACATTTTAGGGGTCTAGAGGCTTTCTTTATGGCACATTTTTGCATGTGGCTCCAAATTACCTCAAGGTGCCCATCATGGTGATTTAAATGCTGATGGGAGGTCTACAAGGGCCCCATCCAAAAAATAATCTATTGGGTAAGTCAACATAACATGCTATTGTACCCAAGGGTTGGATTTGGCACTATAGTGTTGAATATTTATCAGCTAATAAGAATAGATATTTGACAAAGTTAATATTTTTTTAAAAAAATTATTGAGTAAAATAATTTACCTTTGAAAAATGATTTATGACATCTATTTTTCATAATATTTTTTGCCACATCCAATTCTCATGTACAATGGTAGGATGTCAAAGCCAGTTATAAAGTAGGTTTTGTTGTGATTTCATGGACCCAAAGCCAAGTTTTTATGGAAGGGTATGTAACAAAATCACTAGGAAATTTAAGAAGAAAGAAAAGAAAAGAAAAAACAAACCTTGGTCCTTAAAGAAGGATGGCTTGAATATAATATTTGTTCATTAAGCCAATGGCCACCGGACACAAATTAGTGTAATAGAACTACTTCCCCCTTTCAAGGATAAATATTTTTCTTCACTAAGTGCTTCCCTATACAAAGTGCTTTAGAGACAACCGACATGTCATCCTCCCCGAGGCTTTCGTAGATACCCATACAACGTGGTCTTAAGACTCCCCAAATAGTTGGGTGGACTATGGTGGTAGACACCATAGCAACATGGAGACTTGAATTCACAACCACCTCATCCGTGTGCCATGATCCAAACCACCACACCAAGGCCATGGTGCCTTTGTAGGAAATCTACTCTAGAGGAGGTTTTGAGCTTCTCCTTCGAGAACCAATAAGACTCTAGAAACACGCCTTGGAAAAATCTAATATGAAATCTATTAATACTACACTCCCCAACCAATATATTGCCAATTTTTGTTTAATGAACCAATCATTAGCACTTACAAATAAAGTGGATACTAACTATATAAGACTAGTGGACTCCGTTGTCTTCAATAGGATATAAGCAGTTCCATTAAATGCATTTCCCCCTCCTTGGAAACTCCACTCTATATCTTCCAATTAAGTCCTTAATTAAATCTCCGTGGTCCTTCTACATGAATTGCCAAAATTGTCCACGCCGCTTTACCAAGTTGAGGCCTAATCATTTATTATATACTTGTGGACCCGCCCATTGTCTTTAATGGGGCATGGTGGTTTCTAGTTAACCTCTAAACAACCAAGTGTCCTTTGGATGGATAATTTTGATTTTGGGCAGGTTCCTAGAATTTATTTTTTTAAATTTTAAATTTATTTATTTTATACTAGATTTTCCTTGATAAGAGCTTTGTGGAGGTTTTTATTTTATTTTATAAATTTTTTGGATTCATGCTTTGAAAGTTAGTACCACTCAAAGATATAAATGGAAACTCTTTGCAACTTCAAAATATTGCTAGAAGTTTTTATTGACATTGAGATGTTTCATACATATAGAAAATATTACCTTCCTCAAAAATGTCAATTTTTTTTATTGACTTTAGTGTAAAAAACCATTCTAACTCAAGTCAAACATTTGTACACATAAAAACTTTATCTTTTCTACATAAAACCTAAAGATAATCATATTTTTCACTTTTTATTTTTTCAATATGTAATGAGAACCTTCTTATTGACCTTTTTGGATTATCATTCTAAACCATATTAGTTTCACAAAAAAATAAAACCGGGATTGACAACTTTTGAACCTCTACTCCTTTCAGACTTGTTTTGAATATGCTACATCCTTTTTTTACCTCTAAAAAATTTGTGTATAGGAACTAACATCATGCTTAACACAATGGTAAGAGATTTAAACCTTGCATAGGACAAAAACTTGATACCAAGTGAAGTCAAAGTTTGTTGATCCATTCAATGCAGTGTAGAAAATGAGCCATTTTATTGACTTCAAACAATATAATCTTTCAATCCGTGCGGTCAAAGTTCTTGAAATTTTGTGAGTATGTAATTTAATAATTTTTAATTGAGATCCTATGGTCCAAAATATGAATATAAATTTTTGTTTCCTTCCTTATTTATTGCACTAGTATAAACAATTTTGAAGTGTTTTTGGTGTGAAATTGTCACGATCCTCTAGGAATTAAGTCCTAGTTCTCCTCAGAAACTCCGACCAATATTTTCCAATGAATTCCTAAATTGAGTCTCCTAGGTCCCTCTACAAATTCTCACCGGGCTTGCTGAAATGCCCACGTGGCTTCATCGTAGTGACCCTAATCTATTATTAATCCCTAAGGTACCGTGACAATTTCACACCAAAAATACTTCAAAAATTGTTAGATTCTAGTGCAATGTATAAAGATGGAAGCAAAAAATTTCATTTCAAGTTTTGATTGTTAGATCTCAATTAACACTTATTAGGAAACACACTTACAAAGCTTCATAAAGTTTGACTGCATGGATTGAAAGATTATAGTGTTTGAAGTCAACCAAATGGTTCATTTTCTTCCCTGCGTTCAGTAGATTAGCGAACTTTGACTTCACTTGGTATCAAATTTTTGCACTACACAAGGTCTAAATCCATACCATCTTGTTAAGCATGATATTAGCTCCTTATTCACCAATTTTTAGAGGTTGACAAGGGGTGTAGCATATTCAAAACAATTGTGCAAGGAATTTCAGAGGTTCAAAAAGTGTCAATTCACACTTTAATTTTTTGTGAACTTAATATGTTGTAGATTGATAATCCAAATAGTCAATACGAAGGATATTGTTGTGGAAAAAATATAATGTAAGAAATATGAAGATCTATAAGCTTTCAATGGAAAAAAAGAAGTTATTTTGGTACCTTGTTCGACAATGTGTGACAATGTGTGAAAATGTTTGACTTGGGTTAATATGCTATTTTTCAGTATAGACAAGAACTTTTTTTTACAATATGAAGAGAAATAATATTACTTGCTAGTATTGAAAATTTTACATTCAATAGAGTGTTGTAGCAAAACGTTTTGGAAGTGCCCGAGGTGCTCACTCTCTTGATCTGATATTGAAAACCCTATAACTTTATCATTAAATGTCCAATTTAGAAAAGGATTGTTGTCCCACTAAGGTCTTAGTAATGCCCTTCTATAGTAAAAATTTCAAAAATGAATGATGGAAATTGACACCGTAGGAACCTGACCAAACTTTCAAGAAGCCAATTTTTGACACTTGGTCCTTCAAGGGTTAAGGTAGAGAGATAATGTGAGAAGAGATAGCATTGTTCATTCTCATAACCATCTAGATTTAGTAATTTTAGAGAATTTAATCCTTCAGTGACTGCCCTTATTTCTTGGTTTTTGGATGTGTTGAATCTCAATTTGCATGAAATATGCGACGAATTAGATTGTGAACTTTAAAGTTCAAATTTGCACACACATTGTTTTGCAAACTTTCAAATTTGGATCATGATTTGGAGTTATAGTACTCTTGGAATAACCTAAAATAACATTGCAAAATACACCGAGTTCACTTAAATACAATGAATACCTACATATATAATGCCATACAATTTGTAGTATCTCATACACTTAAAAAATGATATTTATCTAAAATTTGATTGAAATTTCTAAGAGACTCTCCAATATTTTTTGTAATTCATGTTGCTCTCACTAATCACATATAAAACTTTTGTATTGATTTGTGTAAGTTTTGTAACATATTTGTAAGCAATCAAATAAATAATATATTAAAAAGTCATTAAAACATCTGAACCTCGTCCATTTTCTTAATGATTTTTTAATATAATATTTTGTGATTGGTAACTTATTATACACCCTCTCAAATCCACAATTTCCACTACCATTATACATTGACTTCAAACACTATAATTTATTACATTGACTATTGTATATTGTGCAAAACTTCCCTTAAATTATGAGAATAATCTAATTTTAGATATAAAGTCAAATATTGAAATTAGACATTCTATTTCCATGAGAAGCAACTCAAAGAAAAAATACCAATGCAAATTTTGAGATTGTGGAAAAAGTCCCTCGTCACTATAGGATGAAAGAGCTCTCTAAACTTTCCCTTTTTCAAGTGCCCACTCCGACCAACTTTCCATAATTAAGTGCTTCACATCCATTTTGCAGTTTGTCAGATGTTTCAGATGCTCTACAACAGCCCACTACAATGGGCCAGTCCCCAGTACAATGCACAGAATGAAAGGCAAAGTTTGATGTGAATCTTCTTTAGTCATGTGACATAAAACCACATGTCTATGGAACAAAAAAAATGATGGCGGAGTAGCCGAGCTCGGCGGCAATAGGGCACACTGGGAGCCACACAAATGGCCAAAGGGCACTGAGGCAAATCTTCAAACGGACACAAACATGGGCAGGCTTAAGCAGATATGGGCTGGGTTTAGGGGGACTTGGGCAAAGGGGCACAATGATATCATCTCAAATTAGGGTGCAATTGTGCACAAAATAAAGCCACAATGGTGACGAGAGCCAACCCTTGGTGTCAAAAACCATGGGGCGTTGACTTCAGCTTGACAAAAAGTTGTTGCCTGGACATCAAAGTTATTCCAAATCTAGACCTTTGGCTATCCAAAATTCCGAACCTAGACTTTCTGCTCCAATTTCCGCCTATGGCTACTATGGCTATGGTTATAGTTTCTACGGTTTAGGGTACTAGAACTATGGCTTCTTACTAGAGCAGGAGGTCCGGACTATGTCCAAGTTTTCCTCAAACTGCTAGGAAAAATTCCTACTTTCAAATGTGCACTACGGCCTTCAATTACTCTTGCACCACAGCTTCTAAGGCATGAGTGCACGAGTTCGAGATTCAGTGTATGAACATAAAATTTCATAGTTTGAACATTCATAACTGCCAACAGCTGGCCAGATTACATGTAGCATACCTCTCATTACCTCTTACTTGACTCTCCTAGCAAGATCATAGCTAACCTCTCCTGAATCTCACTTGACAACCTCTCCTGAATCTCACCTAACAATACAAGTTACTATAACATAAGTCCACTAGCCCAAAGTCTAATTCAAATCATGTTCCTGTAATGCATGCAACAATGATCTGTAATTTCCATCAAGGAAGGGAAAGTAGGTGCATATGGAATGCTCTTCACAACACATGTGGTGAGATGTAGTACCCCTGGAACATGGCGAGATGGCGGCTAGTCTTTGGATTCTTCTCCCACTTCCTCACTAGTCTAAGCAAAGTCGACGAGCTCTTCAAGCTGTGCAACAAATAGAGATGCATCGGGCGGAGAAGCTCTATATCATGTGAAGCTGCCATCAACGAGTCCGTAGAGAGGAGTCTCAAAATCCTCCGAATCTTCTCTTTGAAGTACTACCTCCAATCGAGCTGCTACATGATATGTTTTGTATAAGAAAGTTCCAGTGTCACTCGGACAACAACTTCCTCCAATGTAGAATCAGTTAACAACAACATATCCAAAAGCCGCTATAAACACTGTGGAGTACAATTGGCCTAAATTCCTCAACCTTTCCACCTCTGCTCTGCTTCCACAAATTGCCTCCGCATCCACTGTCTAATCTCTTACAAAGCTTATAGGCTAGCTTCTCAATCTGCTACGATATTTCGCTAATACAATCCTGTATGACAAGCTACTCAAATAATGTAGTCATGACCAAATCAATGACTTGGCCAAGAGATGGAGTAATCATAAATGACCCTCATGGAAAATGATTTAGAATGGCAAAGCGACGTCCTAAATTTGAATGATCATGCATAATTTTCTCTCAAATAGATTGTAAGGTGGAAAATAAAACTATTTTAATCACAGATTCAAGAGGTACCCCGGTTGTGTTAATCATGACAATTGCATGAAATGACTTGCATTTATGCGCAAATTATGGTTGTTACTCCATTGCCAAACTAGATTATGTGAATTTTGAATGCTCAATGGATGTTTGTAATGCATATATTGATGCATGAGAGATTCATAGCGACTCGTCGCCTAAAATAACGGCCTTTCATCTACTCTATAAAAAAACATAATCTAGAGATACCATCATATCAATCCTATACCGGTCACAATATTTGTCACAACTTTGTCCACTGGTCATAACTTCATCCACCTCCAAAACATCATCCAACCTAATTTCATTTACAACTCTTTGTCTAAGCGGTTGTCAGATCTAGTTTTTATACGTTGCATTACAACAGGTTTCTCTCTCAAATCTTACGTAACTTTTGAGAGCTTAGAGAAAATTGAATGATGTACTTAGGAAAATGGAGGACTTGGCTGCAAAATAGCAGTAATGAGTTTCTACAAATTGTAGGCAACAAATTGTGTATGACTTCCTAAATTTATTGTAAGATTACATGTGATGGTGCGCTTTTTAAACTCTTCAAATGCACACAGTTTGAACACTTTTCAAACATTTGTAAGATTACATGTGACGGTGACACTTTTTAAACTCTTCAAATGCACACGCCTGGAAGTATCAAGGATCTTACTAGATATTTTAGGCATACAATAGAAACAAAAAAGCCAAAATTTATATAGCAAAACCCACCACGTACAACTGTTTGAAAAATAATTTAGTCATCCTAACAATGCATGGCTTACAATAAAAACAAAAATTTGATGCTACTACTCCAAGTTTGCTAGTAAGTGTAGTGCTTAATTGCACAAGTACAAAGGCAGATAAAGTAGACTGCAAACGAATGGTACAATATAACTTGTTTATTTATATGCCATGCAACTTATCTTCCGCCAATCTTGCAGATCAAAAAACATGGAGCTGACTATCATAGCCGGGAACTTTTCTTTGCAAGGTTCTTCATCGACCAATGTCATCAAACAGATAAATTAGCTTTGGTTCTAAACTTCACAGCAACTTCAAGCAATAAAACAAAATTTTCTATTGAACCACATGAGAAAGCAAGCAATCCAACAAAATTTTCTACTACAGGATGTGAGCAGGCAACATCACAGTAGACACGTGTACAACAATATGAGTGAAAAAAATTCTCTTCACTATGAGTTCAAAGTGGCTATGGTCAGCTTAAGAGAGCAATACACCACTTATACTCCTACCAGCCGGACTTAGAACTATCACACATTAAACTGAGCTCAAAAATTATCATTTGCACTGTGCCGTTTGTCTGAGTTCATGAAATATCTACCGAGATACCAAAAGTTAGAAGCAACACCAACCAAGTATATTTTCAAAATTTTGTAAATGCGCACTCGATTAGTAGACTCTGCTAAAATTGTTGTGTGCTTTACAAGGCTACAATATGTCCAACCCTCTTTGAATTTATCTATTTGTTCATGGTCTGCTGAAATGATTTGTCATTGCCTTAGACTATTGTACTGTGTGTTGCACATATTTGAGAAGCCATATGTAGGAAACATGGAAGAAATTGAGGGAACTGAGGAAGCTTTCGATGGGAACAAATTAGAACCTATCTAAGGACAAGGAGAATGCCGTCTAGGAGTACAAACCTAAATTCACCCTAACTAAATTCATCCAAATCCTAACTCTAATCCTAATGGATGAATCCTAATCCTAACCCTAATGGATGAAATCTAACCCTAACTGATGAATCATAATCCTAACCATAATGGATGAAATCTAATCCTAATGGATGATTTCATTGGATGAAATTACGTTTATAGATTTATCCATGCACAATAAGGTAAAAGTAAAAGGTAAAAATGGAAGTAAAAGATGGAAATAATAAGTAAAAGTCAAGGGTAAAAGGGTTAATGTCAAAAGTACAAGTCAAAGTACACGATAAATATTGAATAGAGGTAAAAAGTAAGGTAAGTATGCCCCGCTCAAGGTAGCAAACCCCCCTGTTACTAAACAAGCAATGACTACGTTGTTAAAGCTTCAATTGAAGCGTGCTTAGAGTTTTAAAAAAGCTGACTTTACAATCTGTAATAGCCCACAAGCACAACTTCTAGTTTGTTGTGAGTCGCCTCAAATCGCCAATGGAAGTTGGTGCTTCCAATAAAAGTGGCAGCGGGCCTTCCTTCACTAAAACGGCTACAACTTCTTCGTTACTAATCCAATGAAGATGTGCTTCATCACAAAAATCCGAGGGCCTATGAACCATATCTTTCGCATATGAAAATCATATCGTTTCAAGGGGCTCCTGGGTATACTATGTTTCTTATATACAAACGATATCGTTTGAATCTTTTGAAAAAAATTATATTGTTGCTATATAAAATTTATATTGTTACTATATAAAATTTATATTGTTACTATATAAAATTTATATTGAAACTATATAAAATTTATATCACAAAGTTTCAATACAAGATTTAAACAAAGGATATCTCAAATCCATATGAAAATAAATTTATAAAAATCTGATATGAAATTTTTGAAGGCACAATTGAAATCAATGAAATTGCAAAAATTTCATACAACAAATTATTGTATACGGTCCCCCAATATATGGTCCCCAGTATACAGTCCTAGTATACGGCCCCAATATACGGTCCCCCAAAGTCAGAGTTTAGATTCAAGCTCAACTCCTTTCCAATCATAGAAATTTGGCCTCAATTCACCATCGTTGTCAGTGCATGCCTATGGCCAGTTTCCATCTCACACTAGAACATGGACTAAGCTACGAGCCTCACACGTGATACCCGGAAGGAGGATTCTCTAGTTAACCCCTAAAGGCCCAAGCCATTTTCGCACCAAAAACACTTCAAAACTGCTCCATTCTAGTATATTGCCTAAGACGGGAGACAAAACTTTTTATTTCTACATCTAACCGTAGGATCTCAATACAGACTTCTTTATTGATGTTCCTACAAAATTTCATAAACTTTGACCGCACAGATTGAAAGATTATAGTGTTTGAAGTCAAGCAAATGGTTCATTTTCTTCCCTGCGTTTGGTACATCAGCAGACTTTGACTTCACTTGGTATCAAATTTTTGCACTACATAAGGTCTAAATCCATTACTATTGTGTTTAGGATGATGTTAGTTCCTTATACTCCAATTCTTAGAGGTAGAAAAAGGGTGTAGCTTATTCAAGTCAATTGTGCTAGTAGTGGAGGTTCAAAAATTGCCAAATCACATTTTAGTTCTTAAGAAACTTAATGTGTTTTAGATTGATGATCCAAACGGTCAATATGAAGGTCTACACCACATATTGTCGTGGAAAAAATCAAAAGTTAAAAAAGTTAAAATCTCTAAGTTTTATGTGGAAAGAAGTTTTTTTTGGGTACCTTGCCCAACAATGTGTGGCAATATGTGAAAATATTTGACTTGGGTTCATGCGCTATTTTCCACTAAAGACAAGATTTTTTTTAAGAACATGAAAGAAAATAATATTACTTACTAGTATTGAAAATCTCACATTGAATAGACTATTTCAGCAAAAGTTTTTGGAGGTGCCCGATGTGCCCGCTCTCCTCGTTCGAAATTCAGCTCGCTATAATTTTTTTATATGATTTCGGATTTAGAAAAAAATTATTTTCTCACATAGGTTTTAATAATGTCCTTCAACAATAAAACTTTTGAAGAAGAATGTTAGAAGTTCACACCATAGGAACCAGACCGAATTTTCAAATTGCCATTCTGTGACACTTGGGCTTTTAGGGGTTAACTCCTAAAGGACCGTCATAATTTCACACCAAAAACATTTCGAAGTTACTGAATTTAGTGTAATGAGTATGAAAGAAAACAAAACTTTTGATTTCCAATTTTAATGATAAGATCTCAACTAACCCCTAAAATTCCTTGCAGCTTAACTACTACAAGGTGACACTCAAAAATTTCATAGACTTTGACCATACGGATTGTAAGATACATGCATTCGAAAAGTGCAGTGTGGTTTTCTCTTCCTGGCTGGAATAGGGTCAACATACTTTGACTCAACATATTTGCATACTTTTCCATTATACATTGCATAAAATTTATGGATATATGTTCTACCTTGTGTTAGGTCATTGCACACAAATAATCACAAGTAATGGAGGTCTTTTGGATAAAGAAAAAAAATTGCAATGACAAAGATATAGAAACTAGCCAATTTTTCTTAGGAAAATAAGTTTATTCTCTAAATAGAAAAATACATCTAGATCTAAAATCCGAATGGTGGATAGAAGTATCATGCATTATTCCATCAACAAAAAAAGAAAAAGAAAATCATGAAAAATGAAACCTTAATATCTATGCGTTTTCAAGTAAAAACGACGAAGGTTGCCAAGAACTTTCCTTCATTGCTACCCACCACCAAAAAGTACACTCCAGATGGTTTTTACATCAATTTAACCATTAAGGATTTTCTTGATGTTTTGGACTCTTGACAGTAAAATTTGGTCAAAAAAGTTGATAAAATAGTTGATTGAGAATTTGTAAAATGGTGAGGAAAAAAATAGTTACTCACAATTGATTATGATCTACATAATTTTATTTTTCACACATAAAAAGAAATGATGTTATTGGTAGGACAAAGACGTTGAAGGCTTCAAAATACAGTGAAACATATTATGGTTCCATTCTTATGTAAATATTGTACTTGTATATGAAATCTATATATTTCCCATATTGATTTTGTATACAAAATACTCTATTTAGTATTTATATCGTTTATGTATATGAAATACTTTAAATGCATATCATATCAAGTTTAACTTATACAAATACTATATAACATTTTTATGTACGCTATATCGTATTTAAGTATATATATTTACAATATTAAGTTTTTTCCATATAAAATATGTATAAGATTTTAGATATATCACAATCATATCAATTTTATATAAAATTTGTATCAAAAGTCAAAACATACAAATTACATATTGCAAATTTATGATATGAATTCGAGGGGTATCAAGATAATATCGTTTGCAGTTAGATTTTATACACGTTGTGTATGATTATCACATGCAAGTTGTATATGGTTTTTCTCATATAAAGAATATATATTTTTTACATTACAACGAGGGTCAGGGATTTTCCTGATAATAGTGTGCTTGAAAAGCAGACTTCTATATTTAAATATCTGTAAAAATTCACGTGCTAATGCAAAGTATCTAGCGAGATATGCAACAAAAATTGCGTGTGTAGAGAATAAATAAAAACGGGAACCAACTTGACATGGCTTCGCCCAAGAGAGAGAGAGAGAGAGGAGGAAGTGGCTGCCCAAGACCTTTTATCCACCACAAGGGTGGCCCAAGGGTGGCGGCTGCATCTCCACCCTTGAAACCAACAATTCCTAACTATGATCAATGGTTCAAATGGACCCAAAGTCCTAAATCCCGATTATAGGGCTGGACCTACCTAAAACTACAAAATGAAAGCAATTTTGACAAACTAACATCACCAATGTGTTTAAAATACATTTTAATCATTGAATTGACTATTCAAAAGTCCAAATCCGAGTTTTAGAACATAAAAAATCAAGTGGTTTCTAATTTTAATTGTTAATTTTGCTTGCAACTACATCTTTTCTCTTTCTCTTTTTCATATCTTCTATTTTTTCCACTTTTCACTATAACATAAGTGCCATACAATTTGAAATTCCAATTTAACTTTTCACTAACTAATTTAAACACTAAACTACTAACTTAAACTTCCTAAAACAAAATACTAATCCTAGTTTACTAATGGGTTTCTATGTCTCTTTTGCTTCTCGCAATTCCAGTTTCCTACTTATAACTATAATTTTACCCTCTGTGCTAATTAAAAGGTTATAGGGAGTCCTTCAAACCCAAAAACTCTAATAATCACTACGTGGTGCTATTAATCACAAACTTAACCATTAATTGCAACTAATGAGGTTGTCTTCCACTAACTAATCACTAACTAAAATTGTGGGGCTTTTAGGCGCTCAGAAGGAGCCCAAACAGAACTTTGAGAACAAAACTTTCTATGGCATCGTGAAGCTTCTTCTCTTACTTGCAAAATACATAGTGAGTTGTGGTGACTTGCTTTTTGGAGTTAGTTGTACTGAGTCTGTGGGGAGTTGTAGTGGGAAGGGAGTGAGATACAACTGTGGCTAGCAGTAAGTTTTAGTTAGGCTAGAGTGATTCCATTGAGTAGCATTGAGTTGCTCCGTGTTGATTTGATTTGGTTCACAAGTGTTTTCCTTGGGTGTCCGCAATGGAAGACAAGGCCGATGATTCAATTGTTCAATTTTCTGGTTTCCTGTAGAGAGTACTTGCTTAGGACGTGGCATTGCATCAACACAGACGGGAAGGAGTAGAAAACCCATAACCAGGGCATGGCATGATTTAGTAAACGATGGTCAAAATATTATTGCTAAGGAAGATGTACTATGATTTTTGAATGGAGAGTTTCTGCATGGAAGTACTTACCACAACTAGTACCTCGAACAATCTAGCTACGTCGTCACATGAATACAAAAATTCTGTAGTCTCATACTGACCAGTCACCATACACGCCACTTACTTGTACATTGTGTCGTATCAAATAACAAACTAGGTAGTATGCGCTCAGGACCTGGCATTGCATTATACAGATGGGAGAGAGTGGAGAGCCCGTAACCAGGATACAGCATGATTCAAAGTGCTTCATCAGTACGCATAGTCTCATCTTGTGCCCCACTATATATGTCATGTTCCATGCAAACGTTCCATGCGAACGGGTTCGAACCAAGCGTTCTCAATGGGAACTGTGTCTCTTGCCTCGAAGCCAAGTTTCCAGAACCTGTTTCACGGTTCAGGAGACCACCTTGAAGCTTGAGCGTTTGAGCTGTTCCAATTTCTTGTGGTGCTTGTCTGCTGCTATAAAGGGCAATGTCAAGAAGACTCTTTAATCTGCGATGCTACCTCATGAATAATTGTTCATGTCCCCCACGTTCAAAACTACTGCTCTCATGCTGCACGTTTAAGACTATTGCCATGCTACATTACAATTCATGTCGATAGCTTTGCAACACTTCAATGCTTAAGGGTTTAGGGTAGAAAGTTGTAGGACTTGAGGACTATGGCCTTGGTTTAGGGTGTAGGGATTGGATTGCAATGCCATGCGGAGGTAGTGTGTCGGTGTCCTGGAGTGAAGACTATTGCCACATGTTGTGTTCAAAGCCATGCTTTTTAATGGTATAATTACCTTGCTTAAATGTCCAACATGCCCGTTGTTATGTATGAAAAACATTGCAATGTTTTAGAGGGATGCAATTAATCTTGCGGGATACCTAGACTAGGAAATAGGAGTTGGGTGATAGTCAACTGAGGTGGTACGAAAAAACTGTCACAAATGGTTTTTTGCCATGTCACAACTGCTCTTTCGCGTCACATGCCCAACTTGCTTTTGATTTCACATGTTGGTCTACAAAATGTGAGTCCTGACTTCCATGCCATCACACATATCGTAAATTTTCACTGAACCGGTCTACAGTTCAATGATAAGAAGTATATTTGCTTGTACTATATATTTGTCACAATTTTAAAAATGTAACAAATATACTTCTTGAGGGAGATCAAAAGTTCACAATTTGCAAGAACTTTCAGTTTACATGCACAACATGTTCTTTTTGGTCATTCCAAATGAAAAATGATGATCTGAGACTTAAATTTGCTTGTGATAGCAAAAAATGGGTTGATTTTCAAAAATTCTTAAAATGGGGGTTAAATGATGATTTTTGCTCCAAATTCTTATCGAACCTTCTTTAGCATACGAAAATCAATCTTAAAATATAAAGTGTTTTCAAAAATACTTTTTTTCCATCATTTTCTTCAAAACCTAGTTTTTGATGCCTTGATTCAATATATATACTGCATAGTATGTTTGGTATATTTTCGGTATCTGTAGTATGCAATATTCTCATCTCGGGAAAGGGTTGGGCCAATTATAGAGCAACATGTGTTATGACAACACAAAGTCCCTAAAATCAGCACTTTGTTCAAGATATTTTCTGTTCACCTAACATTTTGTTGGCCATGATTTCTTCACACCTAATCAATGGACGGTTGGCATTCAACAACAATTTAACAAAGGGCTTGAAAACAAACATACTACGGAGTATATTATTTTTGCCCACTTTGTACCCCCCTTAGTGTACTTTCACCCAATTTGGTTTTAAAACAAATTCTTGTATTGTGTTCTTATAAATCATGACTATCGCCCATGGTGTGTTTGATTGCTCCGCTATCTGGTTCAAGTTGTGACGGACAAGAGAAGGCTGACTTTTTGAATTGAGACAAACCTCTAGTATGTTTACCTGACTTTTGCTTGCATTGCAATCCATTTATGAGTTCTATGATTGCATGGTCTATTGCTCAATACTCCGATCTAGATTCCATTGTGGACTAGAAGTATTCAGTGTGAAATGCGTATTCTGTGATGAAGATTTTGATCATGTACTATGTTTTAGTGGAATGCTTGCTTGCTTGATTTTGGTTTTTAATGTGCTATACCAATTTGGCTACTGAAGGTGCATTTATTTTCAAGCGATTGTGTCATAGCATGGAAGTGGTTGTCAATGGAGAAACACGGAATGCTCACCTTGATGAGCACAAAGTGGGATTTTCCGTCGGTGATTATGGAGACGATGGCTACGCCGATTATGGTGGAGATAACTCTACAGGCTACTACAATGAACATGTAAATGAGTGTGACACTAAGTCCGAGTTAGATGTTGATGATAGGTTTGATAATCGAGTTGATAGTGTCACTGATGGTCTTATTCATCTCACCTAAATTAAGAGCGAGTTGTTAGACCATATTGAGTAATGTCTAAATCGTGGGGATAAACTTTGTATTATTGCCGAATCTTTTAGATTGACAACGAGATGTGTGAAGATAAGGCTTGGGCCAGTGGGATGGGGTGGAGTGTATCACAAACTGGACTTTGAGAACCTTAGAGATATTATCATTTTGGCAGTCCTTCTTTCTCGGGTTGGTTGCAATTGAGGCATTAAACATGTGCAAGCACGTCTTTGGAGCACCCATGGCCTTTGTGTTACATATGTAGCTGTCCGCGAAGTATTGTTTCATCTTTAGCCAGAGCACATGGCAAGACGAGAAGTTAGACTTATTTGGAGAGGACAATACAATGTAATGGAGCCAATGGACTTGGGGCACACGGAGTGTAAGGATGCCCTAGCATGAGAAAGTGCATCTTGAACAATTTGTGAATTTAGTACTCAAGATTGCATTCATTTGCATGTAAATATCAAAGTAGTTAACATGGATACCTGCTGTATGTTTGTTGTGTTATATATCTCCTTTGAGCTACAAGTTATAACCAAGCTACGTATGATATGAACATTGTATGATAAACTTGCAAAGTGGAAGTTCAAGATCCATAGAGGCATCGATGGAGCGTCTCATTTTATGATGTGGGCCAAAGTGGCCACTGGCTACAGACAAGAAAGCCAAAACAATTTATGATGCTTACCGATCAGCAGTTGATTTGTATCGACATCCAATTTGTTGAGGTCTGATTATGCTCCAAAACATTGCCTTGTTACGGAAGACATTGAGAGAGCAAGGCCAAACGTCCAAAATCTCTTTCTGACAAGGTCTTCTATTCACAACCAAGTGGTTCTTTTTACCATTCATTCTTCAAAGCTCGTATATCATGGTTGTCACAAATGGTGTTAGATCGTCTTAACAATATAATGGTATTGACCCTTCTATATTGACCTTTCTGTATGTATTGACATATGAATACTCATGATTTTTTTA
This sequence comes from Bryoerythrophyllum caledonicum, assembly GCA_963971425.1. Lineage (NCBI taxonomy): Eukaryota > Viridiplantae > Streptophyta > Bryopsida > Pottiales > Pottiaceae > Bryoerythrophyllum > Bryoerythrophyllum caledonicum. Next base: position 11,251,967 of record OZ020525.1, on the reverse strand, counting down.
CTATGCTGTACATTTAGAGGATTGGTGGGGTCAGCTTTGGACCCACTTGGTATGGTATCACAAACACTTATTCACAAACATATGCATCGCAGGATGGTTGAACCTCAACAACGAGTGGCACATGATCTCATTGAAGCTTGTATTCCTCCCAATCATTCAAGAGGACCTCGACGCCTATATTAAAACATGGAACAAGCACCGGGTCCAAAGAATTAGTGAAAATGGTTGTGACATTGAGGGCATGTTCCACAGGCTAAATTCCAAAAATTATTGATGTTAAAAGAAGTAGTGAGATGGTTGCACAAGCAAGTGAAAGCCACACAACGTAGTACAAACAATGCTTGGAGTGAGATGTTGCCTTCTTTCAAAGGCCTTTACTATTATACTACCACTTAGTGGCATCTCATGCATCTTGTAAGTGGCTTCTCAAGCAACTTGCAAGTCAGTCTATGCCAACTCATGGCCACCCACTTGTCCTTGCTTATCTTATGCAAGACATGTGGGTTGGTCCTACCTCTTTGACCTTGTGCCACACATGTACCTCTCAAATTCCTTTCACCTCTCTTCTTTTTCTCCCTATTTTCTTTTCCCTCTAAAACTACTTCAATAACTATTTATAATGCCATAATAACTACGAGCAACTCTTAATTCCAACACTCCAACTTTGCAAGTAGTTACCATGTCGCAATCCTACTGCGATAGCTAACTTTTTATGTTGCTCTCTCGCAAGTGTCTTTCTCAACACATTGGCCACCATGTCTTCTATTGGGCAATACTTCAAGCTAATATGGCCGCTCTCCAACTTCTCGCAAATGAAGTGATGTTGCACAATAATGTACTTTGTGCGTGAGTGGTGTGTAGGGTTCTTTGCAAGGGCTCTCTACCCTTGGTTGTCACACATGATGGCCGTTGCTCATTCTTGAACAAATCCCACATCCGCCAAGAGCTTGCGAAGCCAAATGGCCTCCTTCGTACTTTGGCTAGTTGCCATGTACTCCGTCTCCGTCGTGGACAAGGCAATAGAAGGTTGCTTCTTGCAATTTCAAGAGATGACACCATCTCCAACAAAGAATACATACTCTGTTGCTGAACGATGCTCGTTCGCATCTCCAACCCAATCCGTATTACAATAGTCCCTTGAAGCAATGTCCTTACCGCCAAGCTATAATTTGTGGTCTTTGGTACTTTGCAAGAACGCATGATGCGCTTCACCGCACTCCAATGAGATGGACCAGCCTTCGATATGAATTGGCTCACCATGCTCACTGCAGAAGCAAGGTCAGCCAGTATGGCCATTATGGCGTAGATCAATGACTCAATCCCACTCTTACATGGCATGCCTTCCATCTCACCTTGAATGGCTTGAAACTCTTCCTCCCAGATCTTCAACAACTTGACATTCGTATTAATTGGTGTATTGATAGGCTTGCACTCTTCCATGTTGAAGCGCTTGAGCACCTCCTTAATGTACTTCTATTGGCTCATGGTGATGGTGCGTGCCTTGCGGTCCCTCACAAATTCCACACCAAGACAATACTTCAGCTCTTCAAGATCGGTCATGTCAAACTCCGCATCGAACTTGCCTTTAAGCCACGTCAACTTGGCCAAAAGGCTAGTCAAGATGATCAAGGCATTCACATAGATGAGCACTATCAACAAGTACTCACCTCTTTCCTAGATGTACAATGAGTGATCTGCTTCACTTCTTGTAAAGCCTTCTTTGATGAAAAATAAGTCGATCTGTTAGTACTAAGCCCTTCGTGATTGCTTGAGTCCGTACAACGGCTTGTTGAGCTTGCACACAAGTTGCTCAAAGTTCCTCTTCTCAAAACCTTGTGGTTGGCTCATGTAGATGTCCTCTTCCAAATTGCCATTCAAAAATGCGGTCTTCACATCTATTTGATGCATCTCCAAATATAATGCGACTTCAACGAATAGTGTTGAACTTTGCAACAAGAGCAAAGGTCTCAAGGAAGTCCAGTCCTTCAACTTGATAGTATCCATTTGCCACCAACCATGCCTTGTGGCGCACAACTTGACCCGAAGCATCTTTCTTCATGCGAAACATCCACTTGCATCCGGTGCTCTTGCGATCCTTTGGAAGGGGAGCCAACTCCCAAGTTTCATTTGCCATGAGCAAATTATACTCCTCTTGCATGGCCGCCTGCCACTTACTCGCATCCTTGGATCGCATGGCTTCACACACGTTCAATGGATCCTCAAGAGTGGCCACATTGGCCCGCTCCACTTCATGTTGCGGCAAGATGTGGTTCATCCACCACTCTCTAGGCGGCCGCCGCTCCCTTCTTGGATAATGTGGCTCTTGAGTGCTCCCATTATCCTCATCACCACTTGGTGTTGATGTAGGTGTTGTTGAAGGCCCCATGGTTGCACCTTCTTCTTCACCATCCATCGTCTTCTCTTTCTTCAGATCACTATCACCCGTGGTACTTGGTTTGAAAGATTTGTCCACCAAAACCAACAAAGGCGTCTCACTCCTCCTACTTAGACTCATCTCCAAACCATGACCAAAACTTCAGCTATCTTCAACAAACACCACATCATGACTCAAAATGATCTTCTTTGTCTCAACACACATGAGGCGATATGCCTTGGTGCCCTTGCAGTAGCGAAGAAACAAACACATTGTGCCTTTTCAATCAAGTTTATCCCTCTTTGCATCCTACACCATCGCGTATGTAATGCATCCAAACACACGCATGTGTACAATGCATGGCTTGCGGCCACTCCAAGCCTCTTGTAGTGTGATGGTGACAAGCGCCTTTGTCGGACTTCGATTGCGGATGTACACCGCATTGGTCACTGCTTCCGCCCAAAAACCAAGTTTGAACAGTTGAGCATGGATCATGCTCCTCACCATTTCCACAATGGTGCGGTTAGCTTGCTCGGCCATTCCGTTTTGCTCAGGCGTGTACGGTGTTGATGGTTGCCTCTTGATGTTGTTATGCTCCAAGTAGCTTCAAAATGACTTGGAGATGAACTCTCCACCATTGTCGGACTGAAACACCTTGATTTTGTGCTCCGATTGCTTCTCCGCAAGCGCCTTGAACTCCTTGAACTTCTGAAGGCACTCCCCCTTCGTCTTCAACGTGTACAACCACACCTTTGAAAAGTCATTAATGAAGGTCACAAAGTACCTTGCACCGCCAATGGACGTCGTCCTCATGGAGCCGCACACATCCGAATGTACAATCTCCAAAGGCTTTGTAGCACGAGTCCCTCTATCATTTGGAAATGATGCTCTATATTGCTTGTCTTGCACACACCTGTCACAAAATGATATAGATGACTCATCTTTGCAAAGGGTCATGCCACTTACCATGCTTTAAAGCAAATGCACACTTTTCACGTTCAAATGACCAAGTCGACGATGCCAAAGCTCCATGGCGCCATTCTTGCTTGATGACTGTGTGAAATTGGCCGCATCCGCCTCATACACCTTGGTATAGGCCACTTGGTACAACTTATCTTTATGAGGTGCTACGGCAAGTACATCTTTATCTTGTGCCTTCATTGAGCACCCGTCCATTTTGAATTGCACCTTCATACCGCTTGACACAAGCTTGCTCACCGAGAGCAAGTTTGCTGGCAACTTGGGCACATGGAGGACGTCGTTGATTGTCATCCTGTTTGAACGCCTTCTTACGAGCACTTCGACAGTAATGGCATTGACTCCAATGGCATGCACAACAATATCATCACTCAAATGCACGTTGGGTGTTAGAATTATCTCATATGTATGAAATGCCGCTAGATGTGGTGTCATGTGTTTTGTGGCGCCCGAATCCAAAATCCAGTTACAAATGGACGTGGAATAAGATCCATCTTCAGTTGCAAATGCATAGTCGTTGTCTTCTTTGGCATGGTTGGCATTCTCCTTCTCCTTTGCTTAATTTGCATTATTTCGCTCTCCTTTCTTTGGCTTGAAGCAATTTCGTGCAAAATGGCCCAGTTTGCCACAATTGTAACATACCTTGCGCTTGCCACGTGAGGATGAGATACCTCCCTTGCTTTGCCTTCATATCAAGGCTGCATCATCGCCATGCGCCTCCTTCTCCTTGCGCTTAGATATTTCGTGCATCATCCGTGCAACCACGAACTCCATGGTGAGGTCCTTCACGTACAACGTCTCCAAGGCAGTGATCAAGTGCTCAAATGAGGATGACAAGCTCTCAAGCAACATCATCACCACATCTTCATCTTTGACGGGTACCTTTAAGCAATTGAGATGATCCACAAGTGCCTTCACTTGGTTAATGTGGGTCAACTTATCATCACCTTCTTCCATCTTGGTTGTGAAGAATTTGCGACAAATGAAGAGGATGTTGGACAAACTCTTTGTTTTGTAGATGTTGCACAAAGTCTTCCATGCTTCCACCGGTCCTTTGCAACTCTTGATGTGGGCAAGTTGGTTGTCCACCAAATTGAGCGCAATGACAAACATGGCCTTCTTCACATGCCAAATTTAGTCCTTTATCACCTTTGGATCATCGTCGGAGGATGGAGGTTCCTTGGAGTCCTCAACAATCTCCCAAAGGTCCATGGACTCCAACACCATCTCCATCTTGAACTTCCAAAGGTTGAAATTGTTCCCTTTGAACTTGTCAAAGACACTAGCACTTTCATTGTCAAATGTGGCCATTATGATACTCAAATGGCCAATATTGATCCTTCTAAATTTCTAATGTGCACTAACGTACCACAATCACTCAATTGAGCCCCTTTTAGTTTCTCAAATGAACAACTAAACACCTTACATACTCAAATCAATCCCTTCTACGCTCTAATGTGCAAGAACAATCAAATGAGCCACTTCCAAGCTCGAATGTGGAAATATACTACTGAAACACTCAAGTCCTCTCCTTTTAGACTCAAATGTATAGTGCCCTCTAGTAAGGTAACCCCTGTGAAATTCTGCATGGGGATGTTTAGACAGTGCACCTCCTATCTTTAATTAGCAAGGTGATCTGGAGAAGATAATGTGGATTAAGGAAGCTAACATGCTGAAGAATGTCACAATGACTCACTTGCTGAAAAAAATCAACTATATGAAATACATTAATAAATTTAGCGATTGACATCTGTTGCAATACATGGAGCCCTGAGAAGAAATTGTGTATTTTAATGAGCTTTGTGAGTATGAATTCATTGATTTCTTGTTGCAATGTGATGAAGTTGACTAGCTGCCTTGATTTTGAGCTTGAAATTGTTGCACATGCCTAGAAAATTTTGTTGCAAAACTTCATTTTGGTGCTCAGTGAGTTGTGAAGAAAGCTGCTCAGTGAGTTTGAGTTGTGCACTGATTCAACACAACACTATGGCAGGACACTTTCTTGACATTGGAGACCAATGGAGTATTGTAGGAATGAGTAAGGTTGGATCGTCTTTGAGCGAGATTTCATGTCGTGTTGGAAGACCGAAGAAGACTATTTCGTTAGTTCTGAAGAGATATCGCGAAAGGGGCTCGGTACAAATTGGACAGAGGTCCGGACAACCTCAAAGTTGCAGGCTCGTGATCGAAGGCATCTCAAGTATGAGCTTCAGAAGAGTCGTCGTGTGCATCTTTCAGAACTTGCACATAGTTTGCCAATTCCTGTGTGCCAAACTACGGTACGGAAAGCATTGCATGAGCTTGGACTTCGTAGTCGAATTGTAGTCAAGAAGCCTTATTTGAACCAAAGACACAAGGAGCAGAGGTTGTGCTTTGCAAAAGCTCACAAGGATTGGACAATTCGAGAGTGGAGCTCAGTTATTTGGAGTGATGAGGCATCGTTTGAAATAGGTAAGAATTCACGTCAAATCCGAGTATGGCGGAGTAATCATGAGAGATATGATTCACAGTATTTAGCACCAACATTCAAGTCTGGAAGAATGTCAATAATGGTGTGGGGTGCTTTCACTGCATTTAGCAAGTGTTATATGGTCTTGATTCCTTCTGGACAACGCACTGCTGTGGACTTCATCGATGTTGTATGTGAGCACGGATTATTGCCTTATTTCTACCACCACGCCAACCATGAGCATTTGACTTTGATGGTGGACAATGCACCAGTGGATACTGCTAATGTGACAAAGTCTTGGATGGAAGACAATGGATTAAAGACATTGAGCTGGCCCTCAAACTCTCATGATCTCAACCCTATCGAAAATCTTTGGATGATTTGCAAAGACCGCGTCCAAAGCATGAACCGGCCGTAGAATAAAGTTCAAATGTAGGATACAGTGAATGCAGCTTGGGAGAGTATACCAATGAAGATGTTGAGTGATTTGGTTGCAAGCATGCCCGAACGCATGAAGGCTGTTATTGATGCCAAAGGAGGTAGCACACGTTGGTAGTAGTTGTTAGTTAGTTCAATTTACATCCCATATCTATGGTAACAATTGTATATATTCAAATTTAGATGCTTCAATATGTCCACAGCTTTCTATATATACAAAAAAATTGATCCATCATCCACTTCAGATGAAGCATTGACCATGCTTTCCCTTTGCATTTCTGTGTTTCTACCAACACTTCACAGGGGTTACCTTACTTACTAGAGGGCACTGTACACCTTTGCACCTCATTCAAACAAATCAGCCCTTTCTTTGCTCATATACGCAAATATGAACTTCAATGACCTCAATGAACTTCACGTAGACTCTAATGTTTAATTAAGCACCTTAATCACTTAATCAACACCTTTAAGCTTTGGAGAGAAAATATGCACATCCACTATGAATGAACACTTACAAGGTTCGAAAGCTTGAATGTGCAAAACCGTCGCTCTTTGCAACACATCGTGCCTTCCCAAATTGCCTCCAATGCTTCAAATGAGCCCTTTTGCACCTCATGAGTTTTAAATGAGCCCTTGTGCACCACCACAACTTCAAAACCTCTTACATATACCACCAAAGCTTCAAGATCATTCTTGTACACCACTAAAGCTCCATAAGCCGTTGTTGTATTCTTCCAAAGCTCAAAATCAATCTTGTGCACTCAAACTCACTCAAACTCTCTTAAGACCTCCTCCAAACAACTTAGCAACAAAACTCTACACTTGCAACTCACATAAGTTGGTACATAACCTATGGATATTAAAAAAAAATAGAGAGATGGTTGCACAAGCAAGTGAAAGACACACAAATAGTACAAACAAGAGTTGGAGTGAGATGTTGCTTTCTTTCGAAGGCATTTACTTATACTACCACTTAGTGGCATCTAAAGTATCTTGCAAGTGACTTCTCAAGCAACTTGCAAGTTCCTTTATGCCAACTCATGATCACCCACTTGTTCTTGCTTATCCCATGCAAGACATGTGGGTTGATCCTGCCTCTTTGACCTTGCGCCATACATTTACCTCTCAAGTTCCTTTCACTTCTCCTCCTTTTCTCCCCATTTACTTTCCCCTCTAAAATTACCTCAATAACTACGAGCAACTTTTATCTCCAAGAGGAGGGCACTTCCAACAACTCCAAAAAGTCCCAAGGTAAATGCAAGAAGAACAATCGTGGACAAAAGAGGAAAAAAAAGAGCCTCCGAGGTATGCGGCGTTGATCTTGAGGGCTACCTCCAGTGATGCTGATCAGTTCAACATGTCTAGTGACGAGTGCAAGACCCTCATCACGAGGTCTATTTACAAATATTACAAGCAGAGCTCGTTCATGAGGTTGAATTCGGTTATTTTATGCATGGTCCAAAGAACGGGAAAAATGCGTTTTTGGACGACATGAGGGTGAGGTTCATGTGACCGCTCGAGGATGACAAGTGGTCTGACGATAAGCGCAAGAGCGGCTTTGAGAAGTGGATGGACCACCGATCCGAGGATTCTCTGTGGAATCTAATACAGCTACTCAAGAAATACTCATGCCTCGATGGAACGAAAGGCTCCGTCGAGTACATGGAATGTAAGGCGAGATTGGCGAACTAGAAGGAGACGCTTATTACATGGTACGCCAATAGGACCAACAAGCGGTACTTTTGGGGCAAGAACGGCGACAAAAACACGTATCATCTCCGCGGAGAACACCTCGTATTTCTGCAACACGACATTTGGGTGGACTACCTTGGAGGCGGACGTGGAGGTCCAAAAATGCTATATTTAGGGAGATGAGAGGATTCCCTTGGACTTGGCCTTGGCAAGCACGAGGCTGAATTCCACCACCATGGCCATCAAGGTCCGTCAATTTTAGGCCGAGGTCCTTGCCATATGGTTTCCACACCGCGGTTGCATCAAATGGCTAGCCGTCCACAACAAGCGCTCCAAGGGCTTGAGTTTGTATTCAAACGGGAGTATGTTATGGCAGATGCTCAACCTGGAAGTTGCTCTTGGATCAAATGTCAACAAGACGATCCAAACCACAATGCTCACGTAGGGATTCCGCAACGACGTGATTGAAGCAAGACGTATGGCATGGGAAAAATAGCCTAACGGATTTTTGGCGGTCATATCGCAGATGACTTCTATCGGCGCCATGTTGAGGATCTCGACTTCAATGGCCGTTGTACTTACAATCGGATGATGATGGGGTTAGCCTTTGAAGCAAGTCTGGATCAACTCGAAAATGAAAATGCAGAGCGACGTGCTACGTTGATGAAAGTCGTGAATCACTTTATGTTGCCTCCGTTCAAGTGGCCGCTTCCGGAGGAAACATTGCGTCCGCATGGCAATGGCGGGAGTTTTTGATAGATGCATCATTTTGGAGATAGAGTTACATAGGCCAAATAGTGATAAAGGCCATTTTCCTCATTGTACGGTCAATTTTCTATTAATTCATTTTACCTTGCATTTTCCTATGTATCTAACTAGTACTTTTTGCTTCATACGGTATTTTATTTGCAACTAAATAAGAGGATATTTGTTGATAGTATTTTTGCTATTAAATAACATGTTATGAATTGTTTTGAATATGCTACGCCCTTTTTACACCTTCAAATATTGGTGTACAAGGAACTAGTATAATGCTTGATTTAAGGTACGTACCTAAAATTTGAAGAAAAAACTTTGTTCTTCGAAAAAATTTATACTACGTTGTTCGGGGTCCCTGATAAAAGCTCACTGGAGAATTACTACGTTTTGGATTCACGGTTTAAAAGTGAGTACCAAAATACCATTCAACTTTCAAGTAAAAAATGGGGACTTTGGGCAACTCCAAAAGTTTTTCTTAAAGTTTCTATTGCCTTTGAGAATTTTCTCACATATAGAGAATATTACCTTCTTTGGAGATGTCAAAAGCGTTTGGATATTCATTCTAAAGCACACTGAGTTTGTAGAAAAAGAAGACATGAAATGGCAAATTTTGAACATCCATACCTTGCACAATTGTGTTGAATATGCTATACCCCTTCTTTATTGCTAAAAATTTGTATATAGCAAATTAAAGTCATGCTCCACAAAGGTAAAAGTTTAAGGGTTTTCGTAGAACAAAACTCGATATAAATTGAAGTCAAAGTCAACTAATCCACTCGACACGAGAAATCAAATGAACCATTTTCTTGACTTCATATACTACAATCTTTTATTCCGTGCCATGGATTGCAGCCTAAAAACTATGGTGAGTTTAAATAGAATTATATTGAAAGATATTACATTTTAAAGTCCAAAGTTAGACCTTAGAATTATGTTTTATTGTCATTTATTCAAAATAGCACTTTTGGAGTCATTCATTTGGGAAAAGGCCGTGGGGTCTTACGGGTTAAAATAACATCATTGATTGAATTTCACCTGAAGATAAGATTTAATTATTCCAATTTAAGTTACATGCATTATACAATAACATTTAGTTCTAGGTGAAATTATTTTGGATTAAGTACGATGTCAAGTAATGAACCTTCATATTCACTAATTTTATAACATGCTAGTTAAAAGTTTGTGTTATAATTGACGCTTACTTTAATATATATTGATTCATTTCTATTCATATGAATTTATTATCATGATTCACATGAATATTTAGTTTCATGAATTACAATTGAAGGTCATGTTACACGTATAATTATTCAACATTCAATTTGAAGTAATCCAAAATACAAAAGATGAAATTAATTTCATTAGTCACCTCCTTTGTAATATTCATTTACTATTGTAAATTACAATACAACAAAAGTTTCATTCTATAATATAAAATTGATTGGTACAATTGTTGTTTTATGTAAAAGAAATTGACATTTACTTCATTTATTATTAAAAACTCTAGATTCATTGCAAGAACATAACATCCGTCAAACACTTAATTTTTTGTATGTTAAAGAGTAGGTTTCAATAAATAGAGGCTAATCTTATACTAACTTGGTGTATATGGAATATTGAAGAAAGGAGAAGAAGAACGCCAGTCCATGAAGGGGCTAGCGTGACTAAAGTGTCTGTTTGTTCCACCACTAAGACCATGTCCACCAGACAAGGAATTAGTAGCATGGAACTACTTCCCCCTCTAGAGGGTAGACACTATGTAACAAGTAACCAAAACACAAGTAACCAACCATATCCAACGAGTAACATATGAAAAAGGGAGAGATGAAAAAAGAAGAGGGAAGGATAGAGAGGAGGGGAACAATGGGAGGGGGGGTGTTTCTCAATGTGGGAGGTTTTTGTAGTTTTAAAGACAAGTAAGTAAAGGTAATGGTATGGAGGGTCTTGTATGTCAAGGAGGGCTTGGTTATTTTTGATTTTGAGTTTGTGTAGTAGGATGGACATAGCATGTTGAATGGCAATGGTGTTAATGTTATTGAAAGTGTGTGAAATTGTTTTGATGGGGATTTTGAAGGTATCTTCAAGGATTTTTTTAGATGGGATAAAGGTGGTGGCACGAGCGTCAACTGTGATTACAATAATGGGGTCTACTTTCCATCCGAGGGCTATGATGTCATCAATAAGGGGTTGGTATTTATTCATTTTGTTTTCAACTGTTTCTAAGGAAAATCTATCATTACAATATGTGAATTCAATGAATTGAATGGTATAGTCTTGGTTTGTGTGGTCGGGTGGGGGATCATTGTATGGGAGGCCTCGAACGCAATGTATGTATGTTTTGAGTCTGGTATTGCAGTGACAACGTTGACTTACACATGTACATAGGAGTAGCCAAGGGAGGACCGTATTTTCTTGTGGGTTGTTATTAAAGGTGCCGGCATTCATGAGAATAAAACATCTCGATTTGTTATGGGAGGTAATTGGTTTTCGAATTTCCCATACCGCTTTATTATGTCTTTTGACAATTAAGGAGTGTATGTGGTGGTTTTGGCATTTAAGTAGAACATGTAGCCATGTGTCGGGGTCCGTGGAAGTGCATATGGGACATGAGATGGATGGGAATATTTCTATTCCAAAGAAGAGTTTTTTTTGGGCGTTTCCCATATACTGACCGGTATAGAATTTGATGAGGCATGTTATTTGTTAGTTGGAAATGATGGGATTCTTCCAGAAATTAGTACAGAGTTCATTGTCTATTTTGTTGTTGCCACTCTATTTTTCTATATTAGGGAAGTTTTTTGTGATTGCGTCTAGGTTGTTATAGAGGTTTTGTTTCTTGAGATATTTGTTCAAGAATCTAACCGGGCCTTTATCGGGAGTATTTTCTTTAGAAGGCCAATCTTCTTTTTGGAAGTAGTATGGGGTAGCATGGGCATGCTCGTATGGATCTTTGGCATTTTTATGCATTTTTCGCGGCCTTCTTTTGCTACTTTATTTGCTTGTTTGTTTCCATCGATATTGGCATGGGCTCTAACTTTGTGCAGGGTTGTCATTTGTGTTTGGTTTTGTAACATTTGGACCATTGACATTAATAAAGTTTGTTCGGGGTGGCTATTGTGGACGGTAGGGTGTGTTATTTGGGTGTTTAGTAAATAGAATGCATTGATACAGTCAGTGAATATATGTGCGGGTTCATTGTTGTATTTTATTGTGATGATTTGTAGTGTTTTGTGTATGGCCATAAGTTCTGCTCTAAAGATGTTTTGTAGTCCATGAAGTCTTTTGGCTAATTTGATTTCTTTAATAGGATTGTATATGCCATATCCAGCTTTTACTTTGCGCCAGTTTCCCGGGCTAACTTATTCAGGTGGTTTGAAGGAGCCATCAGTATAGTAGCTAAATGCGGGGTCAAATTTTGGTGGGGTTAGAGTTTGGTAGTTTGGGAGGGGTGGAGGTATTGTAAGGTAATCTAATGTACTATTGGTGTAGTTTAGTTTTGACCATTTTTTGCTTCGGTTAACAGGGGTTTGTATAGTTGATGGTAGAGCCATTTTTGTATATAGACGGTGTATGTTTAGAGTATTTTCTATAGAGGTGAGTTTGGCAAGCTGTTCTAGGGTGCCAAGGGTTTGATTTTGGTGGTGGACACATATTATTTGTAATGTGGATGGTTCAATCCGGGGTTTTTTTAGCTTAGGTAGACTAGTGGGTTCTTCGTATGAAATTGAGTCTGCTTCAAATAGTGCAATGATATGGGAGTCTGTAAATGGGCTTGAGTGTTGTTTAAAGTTTTGGTACCAATTTTTTTCCGGTGTGATAATGAGTGTAGATGTGTGGTGTGGGTCATTTTTGGCAACAAGGCGGGCCCAATGTAGTGCTTGTCGAGTTTCCTCCTCATTGTGAGGGTGAGCTCTACCATTACCGACCCATCTATAGTCAAAGGCTCTTCCCAAGTAGCCAAATATTTTATCTCTTTCAAAGGGTGAATAGAATTTTTTTAATTTGGTGGAACATGTGACGGGGGAAGAGAAGTATGACTGTTCAATATTGAAGGATGAAATTAATGAGTCTAGAATGGATGTGGGTATTGTGTATTGTGCGCTTTTGAGGGGATTATTTTTGGGATGCGATATTTATATCTTTGGTATAGCGAGATTAGTTCGGTTTCAAATGGTTGGCTTGTTGGTTCAATGTTTGTAGGAGTTTATCGTTTCAATTGTATTGGTTCCATAGCCATTGGAGTCTAGTAGTGGTATGGAATATTGATTACTAGTTTACTATGCATAAAATGGAGACCTTCGTATGTTAGTTCCTTGGAATCAAAAATCAAAACCAAATTAGTTTTAAGGACTATCACAATAACTGAAACAATAATGGTATTCAACCGGACAAATTTGAGGTCATAGACTCATAGGTGATGTAAATGATCTAAAATAAAAATCTTGAGACTTTATATATATTATACAAAAAACATGTATTGTATATTCAAACTTTGAATAAAATTTGGATGATATAATGTGATAAATTTTAAACTTTCATGATATTTATTTATAACGCTATATTGAAGAGTATGCCAAATCATGATATGGATTATATTTTCTTATTAGTACTATCTTGTCCTATGAAAACATATCCAATGTAGAGTTCATGTTATTATGATACGGTTGAAATGTTTCATTTTTGTCGCATACAACATTTTATTTGCAACTAAATATCATGATATTCATTAAAATTTATCTTGCAATTAACCCTTAATGGACCAAGTGTCAAAAATGGGCTTTATAAAAGGTTTGGTCAGGTTCCTATAGTGTCAATTTTTAGCATTCCACTTTCAAATGTTTACTTGTAGAAGGACATAACTAAGACCTCAGTGGGAGAACAATTTTCCCTAAATCCGACATATATTGAAAAAGTTATATGGTTTCAAATTTCAAATGGGGAGAGTGGGCACTTTGGGCAAAAACTTTTGCTAGGACACTATATTGAATGTGAGATTTTCAATACTAGCAAGTAATATTTTTCCCTTTATATTGTAGAAAATAAATTCTAGCCTTTAGTGAAAAATAGCATATTAACCCAAGTCAAACATATACACACATTGTCACACATTGTTGAGCAAGGTACCAAAAAAACTCCTTCTTTTCCTTATAAAACCTAGAGATCTTCACATTTTTGAATTTTTGAATCTCCACAATAATATGTAGTGTAAATCTTCTTATTGACCATTTAGAACACCAATCTAAAACGTATTAATTTCACAAAAATTTAAAACGCCAATTGGCAATTTTTGAACCTCCACTCCTTGCAAGGTTGTTTTCAATTTCATAAGCATGACACAATTGGTGCAGTTTGAACTTAAGGTAGAGGCACCCAATTCCGATCACTTAAGCCAGTTCGGGACTCAAATGACATTGTATGTTAAAAACATTTATGTAAAAAGATGCGGAATTAGGAATGAAACTCAACAAATATTTTTTCAAATTTAATCACACAGATTTGGAACTGATATAGAATTTAAAAGCCCAAAAACCACTAGAGCCCATAATCAAACTATAGAGTAGGTGAGATTTGGTGCCCTCCTTCACCCAATGCCAACAAATGAGAGTGAGTAAAAGAGAAAAGACATGCCATGGGTAACCAACTCATGGAGGGTACCCAATGCCGATCAACCTTGTTCAACTTTCGAGGCAAGGCCACCAATGAGAGCTCAACAGAGGTGGAACAACTCAAAATTGCGCACTTCATGACCTAATGCCGATAATGCCTGGGATTTTCAAATTTTGAGTTATCGGTTTTGGGTTGCTTCATGCACCATTTCATGCACCATGCCATCCATAGTCTATTGATTTGAATTGGGTGGCCAATCGGAATTGGATTCCTCTACCTTAGTTTAGGATTAGTAATTTCAACATCAAGAGGAGCAAGAGCTTCAACTTCCGGATTTATTGAAAGAAGGCTCCAATTGATTCAATCTAGCATTAGTGGTGGCAGCCGCTGAGAAACTCGAACATTACAAGGTGATCACTGGAATTGTAGATCAACTTAGTTAGATACATAACCTTTGGTTTATTGTTATCTCATTATTAGTCGCTTGATTGTTTGTAGAACAACCCTAGTTGTTTGTAGGACAATTGATCTAGCCTAATCAAGCGACTATTCATGTTTGTCGAACAATCCTCATTGTTTGTAGGATTAGTGTTTGTAGGAACAGTCCTCATATAAGTAGAAATTCTCATTTCTCATTGATCCTGACATTTGTATGGTTTCAAATGTTGTTGCTCTTGAGGAGCCAGTTTTTCATTAGTGAGAATTTGTTTTCAGCTTTTCAGATGGCGTGAGTTTTTTGTTTTGAATTTCTTTCACAGGTGATAGAAATTTTTCTCAGGTGGATGATGTGTTTGGAAGAGAGATACTCAAATTTCTCATGATTTCTTGGTTGCTCAAATTTTTTGCATCTATGTTGAAGCCACATTTGGGTTGCAATATGATGTTTTTGGTATATTTGCAAGTTGTATGAATTGATGTTTACAATAGTTACAAAAGTTTATATTTGTGTTGAGCCCGATTCAATGACACATGGCATTTCAAATTTAGATAATTATTGCATCTACTACATGTTTAAGAAGTTGCAAAATGGTTACGTACTCAACATGTATGGTGTTGAATATATAAAGGTTTAGATTTTGAAAAATGTTAGTTGGAGAATCGTCAAATGATGTAAGTTGGAGAATCTTCAATCCAAAGATACACATTTTAGTAAAATTTAATACCTTTTATGTATTATAAGAGTAAAATATGTGACTGTATAAATGGCCATCCACACACTCTTAAGAATATCTCACAAACCTAAATATCAAGAGGACCGCTCTTGCCCGGTTGGAGACAACGGGTCAATATACTAGATCGCAAGGACAAATGCTTCCAGAGGTTGAAATCTATCTGACAAAGGACGTTTTTTGCATGGGCAATTGTATGTTGCATTTTCAAGTGCTAGTGCTTCCAAAAATGTTTGAGTGCTTTTGCAAGGATTACCACATGCTAAAGAGAAGTTGATGCGTAATGTAGTATACAATGAAGCGCTTTTGTAATGGCATTGCAATCAAATTAAATCAAATTTAATCTTCAATGTTTAGCAAGTCAAGTTACAGCTCTTTTCTGTTGAAAACAACGAGTCAAAATACTAGTTATTGTAATATGCAGTTAGTGAAGCTTCTACATCAAACACTACATATAAAATGGATCAGACCATTTCAAAATACGTACATTAATTCTAGTACATGCAAATTAGAATATTCCACCTCAATTCTCAATCCACATCAAATCATGTTCTTCATAGAATAGTTTGGGATGTTTCAAAATTGTTGACACAAAATTTATGTGGATTATGAAGAGGTGGTGGCGAGCGGCAATGAGGTGGCGGCAAGCCATGAGGAGTGGAAGATATTTGGTAGGGAGCAGCGGTGTGGTGGCAAAGAATGGCATGACAAATGTTGAAATTTGTCCACATCAATTGTGTTCCAAAACCAAAATTGACGTGGTCCACATCATTTTTCACCCACATTACCAATGAATCCACACTATATTCAGTGTTTGGTGTAGTATAGGGTGAGGCCTCCTAGATAGGCGTCACGTGAGGTGAGCCATCCCAATGAGGAGGGAAAAGGGGGAGCCTAGTCCCGACAAAGAGGGTAGCTCACATCGCATGAGGCCCGACTAGGAGGGCCTCACCCGGCGTAAGGGCTGCACAAATCCTAAAATATTCCACCAAAACGTAATTGTCAGGTGGGCCTCCCATCCGTGAGGCCCAAGAACTGGATGGTGGGTCCCGAGAACTTCGGGAACAAGGCATTCCGTCGAGTGGGAATCACCATATTCTGTTGCGTCAAGCATTTTGTGGGACCTGATGGGCAGCCCTCCGTCCGACCTGCCCGACCAAGTGCAACTCAGCCGAAGTCCTCCTCCTGCAAAGTCTTCCCTCCACGAAGACCAACATAACCTGGATTCATACCCGGCCGGGTTAGGGCTCCGCATCCCTCCGACCCTCACAACGACGTCAAATCTCTCCGGCTCGCAGCACGACATCAAGCACGCCATCTTCGCTGCGCAACGTACGCTGTGACCCACTAGTTCACCGGCGCATGTTCACGGGGAGGATCTGCTTGGTCCACCGGCGCATGATCACGGAGGAGGACTTGCTTGGTGTGACTGCCCGGAAATGTTGGACTTGCTTGGTGCTACTGCATCCATCCCGTGTCGGCCCAGCTGCCTTGGAGAAGGGGCCGGCCCTTGCGACGATGCAGATATCTTCCACAGTTTACGAGAGCCGACTCCACTGCACGAAGGAGGGAGGCGCTCATCACGTACCGCTTGCTCGCTTTGCGCACCACCGTCGCGGAGTCAGCAGGACGGGAGCTGGTGGTTTGCTTTCACGCACACATCATTCGGTAACTAGTACATCTCCCCGGATATTAATTTACCGGTTTCATCAGCCTCAACCCGTGCCTGCCTATGTATACTTTATTTTATGTTTGATCATGTTTTGATTCTCTTCGTCGATTTTGTGAAGATCTGTGACTCGAGGTATTGTGAAGTCAAGTTGTCAATGCAATTCAGTTAACTTATGAAACGAGGATGTTCGGTTGTCTGGGGTAAAACAGAGGTGATTACGTCTGCAGAGTTTCATCCTACTCAATGCAATATGTTAGCGTACAGCAGCAGCAAGGGCCCCATTCGACTCATTGACATGCGCGAATCAGCCTTGTGTGATCGACACACGAAGATAGTGAACATAAAGATGATATTGCTTCTCTGAGATCAAAATATAAAAAGTCTACAATTCCTAAAAGCTTTCAAGCCTATTTAGCCCTTACACATCATAAGGTGCCATTGGTAGCCACAATATTCCACATGTATGGTGTCATATTTGAACATGACAAGGTTGAGATATTGAAATGACCTTCAAATGAAAGATGTTAGTAGAAGAATCTTCAATCCAAATGAATAAGTCTTGCAAAACTTTAATCACAATTTTTTGTATTTTACAGAGTAGGAGATGTACCTGTATATGTTTAAGGGTTAAAGGTTAAGTTGTGAAGGACCAAAGATCATTCGAGAGGACAGTTTAGACATTGGATAGATCACTTAATACACAAGTTGCGGAAATGCAACTCGCTGGCCAGCTTCTCTAAGTTTGAGCAGATGTTCAGATGATGCAAGTTACACAATAATGCGACTAAATGCATTGAGATATAGATCCGCCTTGACATTTGCCTGTCTTGTTCTCGTCGTCATTCAATTAGAAATTGTTGCATTTCAAGGGTTCATAAACTTCAAAAATGCCTTCATTTCTGGCAAAATATTCATACAAACTTAAGCACTGCAAGTAATAAAAAACGTAACCAGTAAGTGATCTGTCCAATGTCTGAACTGTCCCCTTGAAACACTTAAGAAACCTCGTGGGGAAAAGCCCTAAACCATATATACATAGCTAAACTAAGAATCACAGCCTGACTGGAACTTGCAATTGTGTAATCGGTGCTACGAAATGTAAAATGCATGATAAGACAAAGAGCATTGATTCATGCACGAACAAGAGACTCAGTCTCATCGTGCAAAAGGCTGGAACTAGGCCTATGGATTTGGAAGATAATTCTCTGCAAACGCACATATCAGGTTTCATCAGTAATTACAAAGGTCCGTAATCACTTTCAATACAGTGAAGAGAATGGGTTCATCACCCACGTCGTCCAGATTTCTTAACACCCTTGAAATGTGCGCCTCATGTGAAGTCAAAGGCATTCACAAAGGCGAGCCTGACGTCAACGTGCAAGCGGCGAGCTTCTTCACGATGTTGTGCGGGCCGGCGAGGTTGTCGTCAGGCTGCACTCGAGAGGTGGGGTGCCTCGAGCCCTAAACCCTGGCCGGCCGGGTATGAACGCAGGTGAGGAGGTCTTGGCGGAGGGAAGACTTCGCATGAAGGGGGGACTTCGACGCTGATTGCTCTTGGTCGGGCAGGTCGGAGGGAGGGCTGCCCTAAGCTTCTGTATACGGCGGTCCAGGTCACTGCGACGCCCATTCTAAAAACATTGTGCGGGCGATACGTTGTTGGTGAGGTCGGGTAGCACGTTCTGTTGACTGTGGTTGTCTGCTTTTGAACTACATGGAGCTCGTACTTTGCATCTCGGTGACGGCATTGCAGAGATGTAATTGGTTGCTGGAATCAGATCAAGTAGCATTGGTTGTTGGTTGTAGTATCTGCAAGTAATGAAGGCGTCAGAGCTCGTAGGCCGAACACGTGGCATATGAGATGCTATCTACTCAGAATTACAGTCTGTAACATCGTACGATACACTGAAACTCTTCGTTGTTGGTCAGAGCAGGTAGTACTGTCTATAAAATTGAAGGTCAGCTCTTGGGGTTAGCAAAATTCAGCGAGTACTGCTTTAGCATATGAGTGTTGAAAGAGTTGTGAGCAACCGAGAATAGCAGTGAAGCTGTTAGTCTTTGTTGCTGATTGTAGAATTTACAGGTGAGAGAGTGTCATACTCTAGATTGGAGACGAAGATGGAGAACGGGGAGAGCAACCATCGTCTCCACGTCGTGGTCGTCCCAATGCCTGCGCAAGGCCACATCACGCCAATGCTGCAACTGGCGAGAAAGCTTGTCACATATGGATTCCGCATCACCTTCGTCAACACCACAGGAGGCGACGAACGCATGACGTACGCGGGGTCCAAAGCTTCCGAAATCGAGTAAGTCGCCGACCGAATCCCTCACCATCACAGCAGATTTGCGTCTGATTTCCTCAAAGTTGAATATAATCCAGGTTGTAATTAGGTTTTCTAAACCCTAGGTACGTTGTGGATCGATTCGCAGTAACAACATCGACTTCGTTTCCATCTCCGACGGCTTACCGGAAGATCACCCCCGCCTCCGCGACGGGACTACGTACTGCGGCTTGTTGATGAACCTAGGACCTGCATTCGAGGAGCTCCTTGAGAAATTGCTGCCAATCACATACGTAATCCGCGACATGAGATATTCCGCGGTTCACACCGCGGCGAAGAAGCTGAGAATTCCTATTGCGGCACTCATGACGCCGTCTGCCATAGCCGCACAATGTTTCTTCCACTTCTCGAAATTTCTCGCAGCGGGGCTGCTGCCGCTGCCGCCGCCTCCAAGCAACGGCACTCCATCGCTCGACCTCAAAACCTTGACACTCGCGCCGCCCCGGAGCGCCGAGGAAGCGGCGGCGCGGGGGAGGCCGGTGCGGTGCCTCCCCGGCGGATCCGCGACGATGCGCGTCAAGGATCTCCCGACTAAGATGCTCACGCACGAGATCGACAGCGTCTGGTTCCGATTGTACCGGATCCAGAATCCACTTCTGACCGACTGCGAGTGTGTGATCTACAACACGTTCCAGGAGCTCGAGAAGGAGGTTCTGGACGCCAAGAGCGAGGCGCCGAACTCCAACACCTTCGCCGTGGGACCGCTGGTGTCGGCCGCGGGGGTCGGAGCTGCGCTCTCGGAGGAGGGTACGGCGTGCGTTTCCTGGCTGGACGGGCAGAAGCGCGGCTCCGTGCTCTACGCCTCGTTCGGGAGCATCACGACCGCGTCGGTGCAGCAGATGCGGGAGTTCGCCTCCGGTCTGGAGACGAGCGGGTGCGCATTCATATGGGCGGTGCGGACGGATCTCATGTGGGAGAGCGAGGCCGTGTTGCTGGAGCTCGTGGCGCGGACGCGCGACCACGCGCTGGTGGTGCCGTGGGCGCCGCAGGCGGCCGTGCTCTCGCACCCCGCGGTCGGGGCGTTCCTCACGCACTGCGGCTGGAACTCCACCACCGAGAGCGTAGCGAGTGGAGTGCCCATGCTGGCGTGGCCGCAATTCGCTGATCAGCCCACAAACTCTCACTACATCACCGATGTGTGGAAGATCGGGCTGGAGTTGGCGAGCGAGGTCAGGGATGGGAGCGCTTTGGTAACGAAGGAGGAAGTCGCGCGACAGGTGAGGCGAATCCTGGCGGCAGATGGCGCGGATGTGGAGGTGGATGCGATCCGGGCGAACTCGAGGAGGCTGGAGATGGCTGCGAGAGAGGCTGTCGCGGAGGGAGGATCCTCGCATACAGCGATGGCGACGCTCGTGGAGATGATCCAGAAGAACGCGCAACATTCACAGAAGGCTTAGTAGAATTCGTTGCAAACTTTTCCATTCGTAAGGAACATTAACCCTGAAACCCTCAAACGACAGAGCCTATGACCGTGGCATCAATCTAAATTTTCAATCAACTGTATGATCTAGTTTCTTATAAAATATTAGTGGAATTTTTTTTGGATTTTTTTCAGAGATGAGATCATATGTCTCAATTATGTTACAAAAATCACAGATCTTTTTTGTTGAAATTTGAATTTATTGTGATTTTCTGAAGAGAAAATTCATATTAGATACAAATCATGCTGAATTTTTTTGAAATTTTCACCAAAGGTGGACATTATAGTGCCAAAACTTGTGGTGTAAATGAAAGTCTCGTGTTTGGCTAAGTTTAGAACCACGGTTATAGGTCCAAGTTCAAATTGCAATAACTTATTCAATTTTACGTATTTTTAAAATTTTCAAATGGTATGGAACTAGACATCATTAGCTTTATTTCATTAGTTGGACTCAAATTTAAAAATATCATTTTGATGGCTTGAATTCAGATCTAGAGCTAGAGCTAGAAGTTTCTCAATTTCACTATATTGAGATCCATGTCACAAGCATTTTCTTTCTTAGATAAAACATGATTACCTCAATGAGGTCAGTTTCATCATCATCTAATGTTTGTACATACAAGGAACTCTCCTTAAAAAAAAAGGATGAAAAACAATTGTTTATGTTGATTATCATTCAACATTGTCATCCGAGAAGCTAATTTCTGGCTGCTTCAGCGTGTAATAGTTAAGAACAAGCTAGCCCAAACTAGACACCTATAACTATTTTTGGAGAGTAGGAGTAGATGCTTGTGGCCACGGTTGTTCGAATCAACCTCGTGATCCCCGTGTGTCTTCATCTGCCTCTCCCAATTTGGTTTTGGAATTGAATTGAATTGAATTGAATTGTTGAATTGAATTGGGGTTGTGTACAATTCAGTTGTTTCTCTGTTTCTTTGGTTGTCAATAGTTCTTGAAGGATTAAGCTTTCTACGTTAAAGGCATGGTGGCAATTCTAAATAGTAGCAACTTCAATGTACAACCACCTTTAGGGAAGGTATGTACCTTTTCTGCAACCTCCCAATTGCTATTCAAGCATGGGGAACTGCATGTGATTTCCTCATAAGAATTCTCGATGAATTGCACCCAAAATTGGCATCATAGCATGCAGCTCTTTGTCATGGCACCTACCAAACCTTGATTTGACATTCATTATGCATACATCTAGATCTTGGAAGATCTTGGCATCTTGATCTTTTATTTATTAATTTCAGTATTTCCACTTAATACACATAATTTGGCAAGCCTTTAATGATTTAGTAAAAGCTGAATCTAGAAGTTTGCCTACAATACATACTAAGAAAAACATTGACCAAAGTCAATGCACTTTCCGTGCACACCTCGGAAGATTATTGTGCAATCATCATCTATACCAACTGTAGATTTGAATATCTAATTTTGCAAAATTACACCCACATGCGGGAAACACCTCATATTTTTTTTCTTCAAAAAAAAGCATTTGGGAAACTTTAGACAACATTTTATTGATAAAAATAAGAAGTTCAAAAGAACAAGAAGAAGAATCTCATTGCCTTGTACACACCATTCCTCTTTTCATCATGTTCAACTTCTTCTTCCTATGTAGCAGTTGTTGCCTTGGAAATGCCATAAAAGCACTGGTTTGACTTCATTTTCCTCCAGTCCATCATAATGGTTTGTGGGGGTGGCATGTAGTACGTCATTTTGTATGCTACACCTATTCAAGTTTCCAAGAGCAAACATGATCCGCAAAAATGCAAGATCCTCAATTCAAGTGGTAATAATAGTACTTATTATAATTAGTATAACTAGATCATATATTATTTATATTATTCTAATCATGTATTGATTCTTTCTACTATTATTAAAAAAAACAAGTTCCTAAAATATTTTCAACTCCACATATGTCAATTTTCTATGTCTATTATCTATGTCTATTTTCTATGTCTAAGTCATTTCCTTGTTTTCCAAGTAAATTTTTGAATGTCCTAACTAATTTCTTGCTTCTTTGCATAAAGGTCTCAATTATAGTAAACCCTGAAGAAGAAGAACGCCGGTCTCCGTGAGGGGGCCGGCGTGAGTAAAGTGTCCGTTCATTCCACCACTAAGTCCATACCCACCGGGCATGGGTTAGTAGAATGGAACTACTTCCCCCTTTCGAGGGTGGACACTATATACCCAGTAACAAGTAACCAGTACCAAAGGACCAGGGGAGAAATGGATAGTGAGTAGCTCCGCAAAACCTGGTGAGGGGAATAGGTGTTAGGCGCAAACACGAAGCACAATGCAATGAGGGCTGCTGGGTCTCATTGTAAATCCCGTTGTGTCCCTCGTTTTGTTGCTAGATGGTGTTTCTAAGTTGTGTAGAAGTGTTGGCAGGGATTGCATGATCTTGATCTATCACCACAAAGTTTGTATGGGCTGCAAAAGATCTAGCACTAGTATGGGAGAGTAGATCTGAAGTGGGGCTCTGTGTTGGCCCAGATCTAGTTCTAGATCTGCATTATCCACGTCAAACATGTACGAAAAGATCTAGATCTAGGGGACCGTACCACAACTAGAAACACCACACCTACCACCTCCATTGCTAGGATACAAGCACACATACATGAAGATGGAATTTTGCCAACATTATGCAAGAGACAAACACCAAGATGCAAGATCTGCCGACAAGGATCAACTCGCTTCAAGACCAGCTAAGTTACATATGTGTATTTCATACTCTGAAATGTATCAATACTGCTCTTACAATCTTATTAGAAATCCTCTAGTGATTGCTGTTGCTTCAATACTCACACCTAACCGTAGTTACAAGTTATCATGTAGCACGAGAATTAGAAGACTAGTGCAGGATCACAAGAGTCAAATATGTACAGTGCGGCATCACCCGTGGAAGGTCGCCTGGACACCACACAAGCCACAGCCGCCTGCGCCATCAGCACACCCACGTCAATATTACAGACACAACCCAAGCGACATCAACTACAAGACGAAGATCAACACAAACAACATATCACCCCTCCCGACTAAGGTACGTACCCTGACCATCACATGTTCCTCATCACTAATCACCAGAAGAGACCGCACACCCTCCTATCAGGCAACAACCTGCAGCGAGAGGCGCCGAAGCAGCATCAACGAGAAGGGACACCGAAGCAGCACCAGCAAAGAGAAGCAGCGATGCAACGTGGAGAAGCTGAACAGCAGTACAACAATGATACATGAGAAGACATCAAAACCAACAACGCATGCAATGCAGGTCATTAAGAAATCTGCAACAGCAACGCACCCAGGACATCCACAAGCCAAGACCAGCCCAACACAAGGTCCAGAAGATAACGCCATGCCACCATCAATTAAGGTAAGCACTCCAACCCATCTCTCAAAGTTTCCACATACTAAAAGTCCTATCAGCAGTAGACAATACGATTACAACAGACAAGCAGCAGCTGAAGACAAAGCAAGCCAAGGACCAAAAAACACACAAGTATTAGAAGAGAAGGGAGGGCAAAGCATAAGACGACACACCTTGATAGGATCAACACACCAAGAGCTGCAACACCAACTACTGCAGCCACAAACACACCAACGCCAACATGGAAACAAGCTTCCAAGACGACACACAAAAACAAGGTATGTGCACATCCAAGTAAGAGCCCACACCCCTCTACCACCTTTATCCTCCCACTCTTGCAAATTCTTTCCAGGTGGTTACAGGAACAATGAGAAATCCACAAGAACACACTGCCATCTGCTGCTGCAACGAAACCCTAGCCGCCACAACATTCCAGTAAATGACAAATCCATGAACGGCCAAGATCCAACATCACATCTACAACATCAAAATCGCCCAGATGAAGACAAACGGCACTCTGTAGGGACCAACCCTAAACGGCCACAAACACAAGAACAACAACGTTCATCAAACACAACGACATCCACCAAACAACTATCTTCCACAAGGTATATAACACGCTACCATCTTCCTCTTGAATCCTCTTACTTTGCTCCACTGTGCACACACATTGTCCATACCTCTGCCTGCGTGAAGGACACATACCTGTGGAGAGTCCAGCAGGAGGAGGAGCCGCCGCCCTCGCAGCTGACAAAGACTCGCCGCATCTGTGAAGAATTCTCCCCTTTTGACTTTCAGTTGTTTTTGTTATGCACCTTATCTATTCATAAACCAACTGACTCCAACTTATTGCTGCTACACTCCTTTCACATCGGCCTATACCTACGCAGGACAGAAGACTTCTCCGAATCAGGGGAGAAACTACTTACTCAACACACGAGGTTAAGAAGGCGGCAGACAAGACTGACGGCCCCCACGAAACCCCGATCCAAGCCCAAGAGTGAAGTATCTCACCTCTCAGCCACGGCGTTGCTGAATACACCTCCAGCAGTGAAGATCGGTGGAACAGTCCCGGCAAGCCCAGATACGTTACTGGAGACCGCAGATCTCAGTGGATCGCCGAGGCGACTGCAACCCTCTGTAGCCCTCGTCATCAACAATTGCATTGACAACTGTACCTGCAGTACACAGAACGAAGTCAGTTTGCGGCTCACTGCAACCAAGTACGGGTGCCCAAGAAACCAAGTCCACAATCGAAGCCTGCGACAACCGCAACATACACTACGGCAACGACTGTCCTCATCGCACCTGACCTCATTGAACCAGAGAAGACAGAAACGATTCCGCCACAACGCTCTGCAGGATCTACGGAGTTACTCTATTTTGGAAGACTGGAGGGTCGGAATCAAGAGTGGTAACACAGGCGTTGGCCACAACGTAGGAAGCCCTATCGTGACAAGCAAAGGAGGAAGCCCGGAGGTCGCATACCCTAAGGGTTGCACACGATCCGAAACCCCAAGAACCGCCTCCACGAGCCGCAGTCCTTCCAAGCGCAGCAGCCTGAACAGACGCCGAAGTCCTCAAAGAAGTGTAAACACCGCTAATTACCCAAGGAGCGCCCCTGGGCACCGGTGCCAGAGGCAAGTTTGCCATCGAGCCGTTACAGTCCTCACAGGGAGTCGAGAGCGATTACTCCGAGGCACAGAAGGCAGATTCCAGACCCATGAGCGAAGCACACTAACCGGTAGGGCAGGAGCGAAGAAGCCCCAGTCTGACAACGAGAGCGAGAACCACGCCGACCCTATCGGTAATCAGCCGTCCACAGCAGGTTCAATACTGTATGCCTGTCATTTACCAGTACCAACTAGTTCATGTTGCTCAGCCACGAATTGGCAACATTTCAACCAAGTTAAGTTCATACTATCAGGTCATAGTTCTCTCCCACTGCCCTTCTTGTTTAGTAGTATTTTTCCTCGCTGGGTTTATTTTGCAAACCAGTGGGCGTGTGCACAAATCTTAATATTAATTTGTTGACTTGGGGAGGTGACCGCTTTTATGGCACCTCTCATGTGTGTGGATGGATAGTAGTCTCTAAATCAGAACTCCTAGAAGTTAGGGGTCAAGGTGCTTGCTTGAAAGTCATCTACATTGGTGCTCTATTCTCCTTCTTGATTACATTAACTTCACCAAGCCCTCAACGCATGTTGTGGGAAGAAGTTAAAATCAAGGTGATAAGGAGTGATGTTATAGTGACCCTACACTTTACTACTAGTGACACCCTTGGATTTGTTATTGATAGAATGGCTCAACTTCAAACTATGGCTACCCCCTCTAAGAGATTGTTTGTAGAGGCAGTTGAGGAAAATGCATGTGACGTAAATGTACCTTCAAATGCATTAGTAATTGCAAGTACCTCCCAGAAAAAGGTGAAGGCAACAAGTTTGCCTCACACCGAATACTGGTTAGGGTTCAACACAATGAACACCATTGCAAAGAAAAGTGGTGTAAGCCCAAAAATAAACCCCCTAAGAGAATCCATTTTTAAACCTACGAGGTCCTATTGTTACACCACTTACCATTCCTTATGCTTAACTGTAAACCCTAATTTCTACTGGATTTGGATCTTGGCATATCCATTTATATATTTAGAAATCAATAGTACTATTATCTTAATCCAGTTAAGTGAACTCGATTAACCCTCCTTGGTATTTAAAGGCTTAACTCTGGATAAATTAGATAGGTATGAATAGTTAATTAATTAATTGTTATCTAATTATTATGGCTATTAGTTATTATGATTATTATTACTTATTCTTTATTTATTTATTTATTTTAATTTTTTGTTGTTTTATTATTATTATTATTATTATTATTATTATTTTTTTTTTAGTTTAGGTCAGCTGATCAGGCCTGATCCAGACCCTGGTTGGAGCAGCAACTTCGGCAGCCTTTATCTATTGATTCGGGACTCCGAATACCAAAAAATTTCCTCTTAAAATGATCACCAGCTCAATTCCAACTTGGTTAAAACACTAAATACCTAATTTGAGATTGATACCGGCCTCCACCAGCAGTCGCAGCAGACAGTCCCTGTGAGTCCCAGGTTTTGTTTTTTTTTTTTAAAACATCTTAACTTCCTAGGATTAACTCCGAATTGAGCGTTTTCAACTTCTAATCTTATTAGTTTTTCGTGCTCTTGACGATGGACTCCTCAGAATGTCCAACCAGACCTTGAGGACTGCCACATACAGACGGACAGCGGCGACCCAACAACCACAACAAGTATTCACAGCTTCCTCATGAGCTCACACATCATTCAATTGGGAACACCATTCACCAAATTCTCAACGATTCCAGCAAGCACCAACTTACAAGCATCAGCATTCTTGCATCGGCCAGCGAGCAATCATCACCAAGTTTTGGAACCCTAATGTCAAAAAAATCCTCCAGCGCTTCCGCACAAGTTTAGAGATCCCACAAATTCAATCAACACAAGAAGGAAACTGCAACGACCGCATGCAGGTAGGAATTAGGGAAGGTAGCTTCACCCAGGAAATACTCCCTGGTCCGAGCGCCGCAGCCTCTTCTCGCCTGGATCCTCCAGCTCGAGTCTTCTCAGCTCGCGGCACCTTCATACCACCGCGCGCACACACGGCTCCACGATCACCAACGCCGACCTTCAACAGCGCCTCCACACCGAAGCTCCCACCGCAGGAGCACTCCCGCGCGCTCTCTCAAAACCACAAAAAAAAAAAAAAAAGAAAACACGGCTCTCTCTCCCGTGCTCAGAGCCAGACCTCGTGATCACAATCACGGACCCTTGCGCGCACAGGTGCGCTCACCCCAAAGACGAGAGACTCTCCTCGCACAGGAGCCTCGCACAAGAAAAACGAAGAAGAAAAAAAAACAGAAGAGTCCAGCTCTTCTCTCGCGCCGGAGCTCCTCCTCCAGCTCCCCGAACACGAGACCTCCTTCACGCGCTCAGAGCGCGCCTCTCCCCACAGAGCTCTTCCAAGAAAGAAAAAAAAACAGAGAGGCCAGCTCTCCCTCGCGCCCAGGGCGCACACACCACCAACCACCAAACAAAACAAACCCAACCCAGAAAAAAACGAGAGCTCCAGCCCTCTCTCCTGCTCGCAGGAGCTCCTCCTCGCTCCAAAAACGGCCCCCCGAAAATCCCGTGACCCCAGCTCTCTCGCCAGCGACTCAGCCTGGCTGGTTCTCATTTTTTTCTTTTTTTTTTCTTTTTCTTTTGGTCTCTCTCGTTTTTCTTCCCCGACAAGACTGGCTTAGTTTAAATGAGGCAGCCCATGACCTCTCACAGAAGTGCAGGATTGGCCACTTACAGCCGTTTTTGCATGTTTTTAGTTTATTACTAGCATTAACTCGCCGCTTTGCTCCTGACAAGCCTCCCTAAAATTAATTCCATGGTGGCAAGAATTGTCATGTGGCATGTGCATGGGGAAGCACACCCAACCACCTTCTTTTCTTTTCTTCCCCTTTTTTTTCTTTTCCTTTTGATCTTTTAACGACCATTACCCTAGATCTACTACTATCTACTGATGATTTGCAATTTACTTATAACTTCAAAAACTAACCACATAGCTGGACTCCTAGCACCCTAATTAGTCTACACAAATTTTCCTAGCATTTTTGGAGTTCATTAAGTATTTTTTCCGAGTGGTCAACCCGTCGACTAACTAGTCAACCCCTAGAATTAAATAGTAATTCAACTCGGAAATTTCTAGAAATTTTACCACTACTTCTACCTGCTAGGAGACACTCTCTCAATTTTTTCCATAATTTTTGTCCCATTTCTCAATTTTTAGTCATTTTCCAAGGACCTTTTTTTCCCTTTTTTATCTTTCTCTTCATTCCCACTCCACTTCCACTACACTTTCAAGCATATTAGTAGGGAAGAGGAAAAATACGAACCGTAGTGTGACATCATGGCACTAAGTTTATTACTCTAGGAATTTGACTCTAGTAGATGGATTGACTACTACTTTAACTAAAATTGGGTCAATACTATCAAAAACTCGAAAAAAACAAAGAAAAAAGAGTGAGGGCCCACTTTGGCCACTCACAAGTGGCAGCCCCAAAGTACCATTGATTGCTTTAGAAGAATTAGTGCAAAATGGTTTAAGTCCTACAGAGGCAGCTGAAAATGTTGAAGCATTACCATCTTTTCCTTTCGTCCTCCAAGCGGAATGGCCCTCGAAAAGAAGCGATGGGAAGGTGGGCAACCACTTCAATCTTACCCAACTTCCAAGTGAAGTTGAGGTAGATGAAGTGGGTTTTGCCCTAGATTACCAAGTTTCAATTCACTTTGAACTTGGTGATCAAACATGGGGAAAGGAGGTTGTGTTAGAGAAAGTCAAAACAAGGCTAAAAAACATGGGGATTCCCTTGGGTACTCGGATTGGTGAACCAGTAGCAATATTTTGCTATCACCAAACCGAAAAATGGAATGGGGTGATAAAACTACACCTAGAAAACCCGGAGAAAGATGGAAAAGGGTTGCTAAAAGGTTTGAGGCCCTTCATTCTGACCCTGAATGAAGGAATTCCACATCTAGGCAAAGTGTGTAAAACATACGATGCATTGGCCTTTTCGCATCTCTTATTGGTCAAAATCTCCGGCCCCAACCTTGCCAATAGAGAGTCATGTGACCTACACAATGAGATTGTTAGGGATAGTTTTGCGAGAGGATATGATTTTGAAGTTACAGGGATAGAAAAGAAAGCTATCTTTGAATTTGCATGGGTCAAAACCCCCTCTCCCATGCAAGCGGCTAAGGTTAAAGACTACAAAATCTCATTGCATAATGAGATCTTTGTACCGGCCTTTGCACCGCGGAAGATGGATGAGGATGAGATTGCAAAAAAGAATTGTCTAATTCTCATTGCAAAAAATCTCAACAAAACAAAAAGTGAAAAAGAGCTAGCGGATGGGATAAAATCCATACTAGGGGTGGAGAATGTGGTTGATACATTCTTCAAACTCGAACATGGTCGACATGTAGGAACTTGCAACATTGAGTGTTTAAATGCCGCGGTATATAAAAAATATGTCAAACAAAGCAAACAACTCCACGGCAAGTACATCATGTTTACTCCCCACCCCAAAAGCTTGGACGGGAGTAACAAACCAAGTGTGGATGAATTGACAAGATTAGGGTTCTCCGATGTAAACGCTGCTGTAGCAAACGCAGTAATTGCCATGGAAAATGGCCCAATAAAAAACAATGGTGTTACCCTACAACAACTTCGGAGAGAAATGAAGACTTTGAAAGGGGAAATCGTGGAAGAAGCTAGACAATACGCGGACCTAGTGCAAGCTAACACAGTAAAATCCCTTAGAGGGGAAATGTCAACTCTCCGCTCCCAACTCATTGCTACCATCATGGCTGCAGAATCTCAAGCATCGGAGCGGGAGCAAAGAGCCATTGAGAACAAGATGGATATGTCAAACTAATAGCGTCAAACAACGCTACAACTATAGTATATATATATACTAAAAAACATACTAAAAAAACACTAAAAGTATATATAAATACAAACAAAAGAAAAGAGAAACATATAATAGTATACTTATATACTACAAAACAAAACAACAACAACAACAACAACAACAACAACAACAACAACAACAACAACAACAACCACAACAACCACAACAACAACAACAACAACAACAACAACAACAACAACAACAACAACAACAACAACAACAACAACAACAACAACAACAACAACAACAACAACAACAACAACAACAACAACAACAACAACAACAACAACAACAACAACAACAACAACAACAACAACAACAACAACAACAACAACAACAACAACAACAACAACAACAACAACAACAACAACAACAACAACAACAACAACAACAACAACAACAACAACAACAACAACAACAACAACAACAACAACAACAACAACAACAACAACAACAACAACAACAACAACAACAACAACAACAACAACAACAACAACAACAACAACAACAACAACAACAACAACAACAACAACAACAACAACAACAACAACAACAACAACAACAACAACAACAACAACAACAACAACAACAACAACAACAACAACAACAACAACAACAACAACAACAACAACAACAACAACAACAACAACAACAACAACAACAACAACAACAACAACAACAACAACAACAACAACAACAACAACAACAACAACAACAACAACAACAACAACAACAACAACAACAACAACAACAACAACAACAACAACAACAACAACAACAACAACAACAACAACAACAACAAAAACAACAACAACAACAACAACAACAACAACAACAACAACAACAACAACAACCACAACCACAACAACCACAACCACAACAACCACAACAACAACAACAACCACAACAACAACAACAACCACAACAACAACAACAACCACAACAACAACAACAACCACAACAACAACCACCACGACCACGACCACGACCACGACCACAACCACAACCACGACCACAACCACGACCACCACCACAACCACCACCACAACCACCACCACAACCACAACCGCAACCACAACCGCAACCACAACCACAACCACAACCACAACGACAACCACAACCACAACCACAACCTCAATCAACAACAACTACAACATCCCACACCCCTCCCACTAGTAGTTGTAAACACTACTCATTGCATACTACTAATCATACTCTGCGGAGACATAGAAACTAACCCCGGCCCCATGCCAAATGTCTTCCACAACCATCCAAAAATACACAAAAGATTATCAAAAATATACTTCATTCCGAATACTATCAAACTCCACTCCGAATATCAACACTTGGCATCTTCCTTTGCACCACTCCTTAAAAGTAATCACACACTCCACCAAACTTACTCCACCCTCTACCCCAACATCTCCCGCTACATACATCAAAAAAACAACCACCCACCCACACATATCTTATTCGCCATAATTACCACCCTCCACCCTTCAATAGACGAATGCAACAATATCACTAACCAACATTCTACCAATACAAACCCAACACACTGGACAAATATATTACTCAACACCCTATCCGCTCTACATAACCCCCCTGAAAGACACATAGACACACTCCACCCATATACCAAATTCCTAGACGAAAATCAACACCTTTTTGAACACAAAACCTCTCTACATAATGATCTATACAACTTTATTCATAGCCAAACCATACCTCCTTCCACCAATGAACTACAAGTAAAATTTCCCTACTTTCCACATAATCTCATCCTTGAAGCTCTTAGATGCTTTGAACCAATTCATGATTACACGCACCCCACCCCGACACCGGCCCCCATTCCCCCTCCACTTTGTAACCAAGACAATACAGACAATAGAAATACACATATAGTTACATGGAACGCCTCATCGTTAAACACTGCTTTACCATGCATCCACAATCTAACCGCCCACACCACCACACCACCCGCCATAATTGCTATACAGGAAACTAAACTAACGGCTACTAAATCCACGAAATACATTCAAAAAACATTCCCTGATTACAAACTTATATTTAATAACACTCATTCTCTCACACGTTGCATCCAACAACGAAGGCCATATACACCGGCAAGAGGAGGCCTACTCATGCTCATACACCAATCATATGCCTTCCCCGGGAATATTACTAAAATCCCTACCCCGACTAATATATCACCATATCTCCAGATGATTGAAATTACTAACCGACCCCTCCAACCATGGCTCATTCTCCACCTATACATGCCCTCACACATTGAAGACTCTAGGTTTATTCCGGAAATCCAAAATTCCATCACCTCACAAATAAATACACACACTAATCATACAATAATACTTTGCGGAGACTTTAACCGGGACATCGCCCTTATTGGGAGACAAAACGGAGAGTTTGTCACCCCCCCACTTGACATAGACTATCAATGGCAACAATATACGAATAACCTAGATTTATATTTAATCCCAACAAATACACAATACTCCCGGCAAGGTGGACTTAATTACACTCACACCAGCCTAATTGATGGATTTTACATCAAAACACCTAACCGTACCCAATATACATCTATCACCAATACCTCAACCAACTTAAACTCGGACCACTTCCCAATCCAACTTAATATACCTCACAATACCCATATAAGTAGACCCCCCAACACAACCAACTCAAATGATATTAAAATATTAAACCCCATCCCAAAAGAAAACCTTGACAATTTCAATACAATATTCTTTGAAAAAAACTCACTACAAATAGACTCCCTTACAAATACTCTTTCTAACCACCAACACCTCACACATACACAATGGCAAGAAGCTTGCACGGCCCTTGACAAAATTATTAACGAAATTTCTACCACATTAGAAAAGACCTGTAAAGCGCCTCCAATACCACAACTCACACCTAGAACCTCAAAACAAGGGGGGTATCTCCCAAGAAAACTAGCCAAAAAGTGGAAACAACATCTTGCCACATATCACACTATTCGCAAAACAATTTATATTGCTAAAACCAACCAAAATTGGCAAATCCACCCCATAATCTCCGAACTACAAAACCTCCGTCATCCCCAAATCCCACAAGTACCACCACCCAACACCTCTCACGAAGACTGGCTAAAAGACATTGCAATCATTGCAAAAACCGCCAACAAAGAAGCTCGGAAAATTACTACAAAATACGCAAGAGAATGTGTCAAAAAAGCTATTTCTAAATATCGTCAATTATACGAGACCAACCCAAAAAAGATTAATAGAAAAGTCTTTAAAAACAATACAAACCTACCACTAGATTGCATTTTAGATCAAAACAATAACATTCTAACCAGCCCTGATGACATCGCAAATGAAATACATTTTCAACAATCTATAAACAATAGACCATCCACCCCCCCATGTCACCTCCAACCACAACATACATCAACATGCACGTGCGGAGTTAGGCAATACCCGTGGCACGATTTGGACGGATTTACCATTGATAAAAGAGGCGAACCAACAACACCTCTCCACTCATATTATAACAAAGACACATACAACATGTGCCTAAAAAACTTGGGAACCAACAAAGCCCCCGGCCCAGACCATATACCGAACTCAATTCTAAAAAACATGCCCCCAAGATTCCATGACCTTCTATCACTATTCTTCCTTCACTGTTACAAACAAAAATCCATCCCCGCATCTTGGAAAACAAGCCTAACAATCTTATTATACAAAAAAGGCAACCCATCCATGCTACCTAACCACCGACCCATTGCCTTAGCTAACACCATTTACAAACTATATACTAGCACACTAACATCAATATTATCGGCCTACGGGGAAAAACACCAAATATTACACGAAAGCCAAGAAGGGTTTGAAGGGTTTAGAGCCGAGAGAAGTACCACACGGCAACTTCAAACACTCATTGCCGCTCTTGAGGATGCAAAATTCACGAATAAAGACATTTACATACTCTATATTGACTTCAAAAACGCATTTGGTTCCATTGACCACCCTCGATTGCTCGCCGTTATGAATGATCTTGGGTACCCGGAAGACGCAATCACACTAGTTGGCAATATATACTCCCAATCTACCACTACATACGTCGGAGAATTCTTTGGTAAAACACGCCCTATCCCCATCCAACGGGGTACCATCCAAGGCGACACATTGAGCCCATACCTCTTCATTATTTTTCTTGAACCTCTACTGAGATGGCTTCAAAAAGGCAATAATGGCTACACATTTGGAACCTCTAAAATCACTATAAATTCGGCCGCATATGCCGACGATCTAGCGGCCATCTCCGGACGTCTTAAATCACTTCAAACTCAATTAGACAAAATAGACAAATTTTGTCTATGGACCGGAATGGAACTCGGGGTCCAAAAATGTGCCGTAACCGGGTGCCCAAACAAATCCAAAATAAATCCGACCGCCTTCAAAGCCCTTATCCAAGCTACCAATATCCACTATCGTAACCAACCAATTCCGGTTCTCAACCAAAACCAACCCTACATATACCTTGGAATAAACCTAGTCCCATCTTTAAAATGGAAAATTCAAATTCACGCTACTACTACAAAACTTATTAAACAATGCAAGGAACTTACACTATGTCCGGCCACATTGCAACAAAAAATAAAAATGATTGATACCGTCATACGTCCGGGTATTGCATATAGTTTCTATGCGGTCCCATATTCCATGCCCGCCATAAACAAACTTGACAAAAAAATCATAGCCATACAAAAGAAAATATGTGGACTTCCCAATTGTACGCCCAATGTCATAACACAACTCCCCCATCAATTATTCGGATTAGAAGCTTTTTCCCTTAAAAATGCCTACCTACGTTGCATTGGAGAACAACTCCAGAATGCACTTAACGATGAAGGACGACTAGGACTAATTTATGGTGGACTCCTTCGACACATCCTTGCCATTTATGGGGGAGCACAATACCTCCAAAGACTTAAAAAATCTGATTGTCTTAGATCTCCCATTACCCGCACGCTTTTTCTACTCAAAACAGAAGGTCAAACATTTCTAAAATGCACACTAGAAGATTTCCTACTAGACCCCGCGCCGCTCGAACAAAACTGGGCAAATGAAATACATAACCTCCCTAGACTTGACCGACAACTATCCGACAAACTCCTACAAAAACTTTTTTCCGCAAACATTACCGATCTAAAACAAATCACACTACCAAATGGAACACACCTTATGAACGATAAGAGCTACAAGAAAATCTATGGTACCATCTATGGTACCCCTCATAAATTAATAAAAAGTGCACTTAATATTGCCAAACAATTATTTTGTCACCCTACATGTCTCCCTATATGCCCTAACCCTTGCACCAATCACCCCCCACCGTACACACTTAAAGACTCATACATCATCAATCATGATGACATCCACCCCAACATCAATCCCCCACTAACCCCTCCAAACCCGCCACATTCACAACCATATGCCCCTCCACCACATATACTAAAAAATCCTTCCATACACCCAATAAACAACATAACCGCGCACAAACATAGAAAGTACATTGACTCTAACAACATAAGCAAACAATATACAACATACCTATGCCATTGGTCCCACAACAACAACACCTACGTCAAATGGCTTCCACAAAGAAATCTTTTCCCTTGGCACAACCCAAATACCTCCTCACATAACACCGAAATCCTCACACAATACTACCTTAGAACCCAAAACAATTATTACCGAAATATCATACAATTACATCACCCCCAAGCACAACCTCGCGATAGAAGATTTGTCACGCCACCTCTCATTATCCCCCTCCTTAACATCTTTACAACCGAATGCAACCTGGAAACTGACACCCTAGCACAAACAAATACAATCAAAATACAACAAGATATTGCCCACATATACGAAGATAACGGTAGACATCTAATAACCATACCACTCGATAGACTAAAATGGCTATGGAACCAATATCACAACGCACTACAAACCCCCATTAACATTGAACCAATACCCCAAACATTTGAAACCGAAATTGTTTGGCTATACCGAAGATATAAATACCGAATACCTAAAAATGACCCCCTTAAAAATGCACACTACACATTACCCGATCCTATCTTAGACTATCTTATTACATCTTTGAACATTACACATTCATACTTCTCATCCCCCGTTACATGTTCCACAAAAATCTCTAAATTTTACTCTCCATTCGAACGCGATAAGATTTTTGGTTCTCTTGGAAAAGCTTTTGATTATAAGTGGAGCGAAATAGGCCTTGCACACCCTCACAATGTAGAAGAAACACAACAAGCAACACATTGGGCACGCCTAGCCGCAAATAGTTATCCCAACCACAACATCACCATTATTATCACTCCCGACACTCATTGGTACCACAACCCTAACCCACACCTAGGCCCATTCCCGGACTCTCACATTATAGTATTATTTGAAGCAGACTCTATGACTTACAAAGAACCCACTATACCACCGCAAATACAAACACCCCGTCTTGAACCAGCAACTCTACGTATCCTCTGTATACATCAACAAACTCAAGAAATAGGTACTCTAGAAAACCTCACTCATCTCGCGTTGATAGCAAAAAATCTAAACATTAACAAGGTATACACCGCAATTGCTTCTCCCACACCCATTTCAACCCGTGTAAACCGCAACAAAAAATGGTCTAGAACCCCCCACACAAACATCTCGACATCACCAATTACCGAATTGAGCCTCCCCCTCTCCTACTACCAAATTAATACAGACCTTAAATTTGACCCCAACTTTAGCTACTACACTGACGGCTCTTTTAAAGAACCAACCGAAGTAAGCCCGGGACACTGGCACCGAGAAAAAGCCGGTTATGGGATATACAACTCAACCAAACAAATAAAACTAGGCAAAAGACTACATGGACTCCAAAATATTCTAAGAGCCGAGATGATGGCTATACACAAAACCCTTAAAATAATCACCACTCAATACCCAAACGAACCGGCCCACATTTTTACAGATTGCATAAATGTATTATATCTCCTTAATACACACATAAAACACCCTACTCTACACAATAGTCACCCGGATAAAACTATCCTCACATCTATGGTTGCAATGCTCCAAAACCGTACACAGATCACTACTCTCCACAAAGTCCGAGCTCATGCTAATATCGATGGCAATGAACAAGCCGACAGACTAGCAAAAGAAGGAAGAGAAAAAACCCACAAAAATGCCGAACACCCATACGAACACGCCCATGCCACCCCATATTACTTTCATAGATATGAATGGCCCTCTATGGGTGAAACTCCCGATAAAGGCCCCATACGCTTCTTGGACAAATACCTCAAAAAACATGATCTTGTAAATAACCTAGAAAAACTTACGGAAAACTTTCCCAATATTGATAAATGGACTGGCAACCCAAACATTCATAATGTACTGTCCAACAATTTTTGGAAAAATCCCATTATAACGGATCCACAAATTACATGCCTAATTAAATTCCGCACCGGACAATACATGGGTAATGCCCGCAAACAACTCTTCTTTGGAATAGAAAGATTCCCTACAATTACATGCCCAATTTGCAACACCACGGACCCAGACACATGGCTACATATCTTACTCAAATGCCAAAACCCCCATATACACTCACTAATTGTCAAAAGACATAACAAAGCCGTATGGGCTATTCGTAAACTACTAATATCATCAACCAAATCCCGGTGTTTCATTCTCATGAATGCCGGTACCTTTAATGACAACCCACAAGAAAATACGGTCCCTTCTTGGCTATTACCATGCATCTGTCATACTCGAAGATGCCAATGTAATGCAAGATTCAAACCGGACCTACTATGTGTCAGAGGACTTTCATACAATGATCCCCCACCAAACCACATAGACCCTAGTCTTACCATCCAATTTATTGAATTCACATACTGCAATGATAGATTCTCCCCGGACACTATTGCAAACAAAACAAATAAATACCAACCACTACTTGACGATATCCAAGCACTAGGATGGAAAGTAGACCCCCTCATTGTCATCACCGCAGGTGCTAGAGCCACCACCTTCATTCCCTCAATGACAACCCTCGAAGAAACATTTAAAATCCCCATCACTCTAATCAAAACTACCTTTTCAAATATCAATATTATTGCAATTCAACATGCTATGTCGATACTTCTTCATAAACGAAAACTTGAAAACAACCAATCCCTCCCTGACGCTTCAAACCCCCCTCCATAGATCTACACCTACTTTTCCATTTTCACCGCACTTGCCCCACCTCTTTTGGGACTTCTCGGGACCTAGGGTCGTTTTATACCGGTCACTTGATACTGAGTACATAGTGTCTACCCTCGAAAGGGGGAAGTAGTTCCATACTACTAACCCATGCCCGGTGGGCATGGACTTAGTGGTGGAATGAACGGACACTTCACTCACGCCGGCCCCCCCTTTGGAGACCGGCGTTCTTCTTCTTCTTCTTCTTACCAAAGGACCCTAGGTCCCAAAATGTACTAAAAGAGGGAGTGCAGGGATGATGAAATGCAAAATGCAAGTGTAGGACTATGGAGGAGGGTTTGAAGCGACCGGAAGGGGTTGGTTGTTTTCAAGTTTACGTTTATGTAGGAGTATCGACATAGCATGTTGAATTGCAATAGTGTTAATATTTGAAAAGGTGGTTTTGATTGAAGTGATGGGGATTTTAAATGTTTCTTCAAGGGTTGTCATTGAGGGGATGAAGGTGGTGGCTCTAGCACCCGCGGTGATGACAATAAGGGGGTCTACTTTCCATCCTAGTGCTTGGATATCGTCAAGTAGTGGTTGGTATTTATTTGTTTTGTTTGCAATGGTGTCCGGGGAGAATCTATCATTGCAATATGTGAATTCAATAAATTGGATGGTGAGACTAGGGTCTACGTGGTTTGGTGGGGGGTCTTTGTATGAAAGTCCTCTAACACATAATAGGTCCGGTTTGAATCTTGCATTACAATGGCATCTTTGGGTATGACAGATGCAGGGTAATAACCAAGGAGGGACCGTATTTTCTTGTGGTTTGTCATTAAAGTTTCCGGCATTCATGAGAATGAAACATCGGGATTTGGTGGATGATATAAGTAGTTTACGAATAGCCCATACGGCTTTGTTATGTCTTTTGACAATTAGTGAGTGTATATGGTGGTTTTGGCATTTGAGTAGGACATGTAGCCATGTATCCGGGTCCGTGGTGTTACAAATTGAACATGTAATTGTAGGAAATCTTTCCATTCCAAAGAAGAGTTGTTTGCGGGCATTACCCATGTATTGTCCGGTGCGGAATTTGATTAGGCATGTAATTTGTGGATCCGTTATAATGGGGTTTTTCCAAAAATTGTTGGAGAGTTCATTATGAATGTTTGGGTTGCCAGTCCATTTATCAATATTGGGAAAGTTTTCTGTAAGTTTTTCTAGATTATTTACGAGATCATGTTTTTTGAGGTATTTGTCCAAGAATCGTATGGGGCCTTTATCGGGAGTTTCACCCAAAGAGGGCCATTCGTATCTATGAAAGTAATATGGGGTGGCATGGGCGTGTTCGTATGGGTGTTCGGCGTTCTTGTGGGTTTTTTCTCTTCCTTCCTTTGCTAGTTTGTCGGCTTGTTCATTGCCATCGATATCAGCATGAGCTCGGACTTTGTGGAGTGTAGTGATCTGTGTACGGTTTTGGAGCATTGCAAC
Source organism: Bryoerythrophyllum caledonicum (assembly GCA_963971425.1). Classification (NCBI taxonomy): domain Eukaryota; kingdom Viridiplantae; phylum Streptophyta; class Bryopsida; order Pottiales; family Pottiaceae; genus Bryoerythrophyllum; species Bryoerythrophyllum caledonicum. Next base: position 11,211,408 of record OZ020525.1, on the reverse strand, counting down.
CATAGATGTGAGGATAGTTTTATCCGGGTGACTATTGTGTAAAGTGGGGTGTTTAATGTGTGTATTGAGGAGATGTAATACATTTATGCAATCTGTAAAAATGTGGGCCGGTTCGTTTGGGTATTGAGTGGTGATTATTTTAAGGGTTTTGTGTATAGCCATCATCTCGGCTCTTAGAATATTTTGGAGTCCATGTAGTCTTTTGCCTAGTTTTATTTGTTTGGTTGAGTTGTATATCCCATAACCGGCTTTTTCTCGGTGCCAATGTCCCGGGCTTACTTCGGTTGGTTCTTTAAAGGAGCCGTCAGTGTAGTAGCTAAAGTTGGGGTCAAATTTAAGGTCTGTATTAATTTGGTAGTAGGAGAGGGGGAGGCTCAATTCGGTAATTGGTGATGTGGAGATGTTTGCGTGGGGGGTTCTAGACCATTTTTTGTTGCGGTTTACACGGGTTGGAATGGGTGTGGGAGAGGCAATTGCGGTGTATATCTTGTTAATGTTTAGATTCTTTGCTATCAACGTGAGATGAGTGAGGTTTTCTAGAGTACCTATTTCTTGAGTTTCTTGATGTATACAGAGGATACGTTGTCCTGATGGAAATTCTTCCATCATGTACATACAAGTATTAGTCTTTATATGTGTGGATTTTAATAAGTAAGGAGTTGGGATAAAAAGGTTTGGTCGTGGTGAGAACCACGGTTTGAGGATTTGGGCAAGTGTTAGCATGTAGGTGCTGCACCGCTCTTGTCATTGCTCAGGGGGATAGGTAGCAGGTTGACTGGTATTTTCCTGCCTCACTAGCGAGCCAAGCCGTGGGCCGCTCAACCACTCGACGGGCTCGATCGGGTTCGAACCCGGACTGGCGGCGGCCACTGACCACGACATTTCCAGCCAACCAAGTCCACGACTTGGCGATCAGGTTGTGCGAATCAACACCTTTATTCGTCCGTTCCATCAGCTATCTTACGATAAGTTTTATTTATTTATTTTTTAGTTATTTTTTTTATTTTACTTATCTTGTTGGTTGGAAGGTCTAAATTTTTAGTCTTCCAATAAATAAAAGACTAGGGGGTTTATGTGGTTGAAAGTGGAAAGGATAAGAAAGTAGCAAAGTACCTTGTGGGGTACTTTGGATAGGGTGACATGGGCTGGAGTGCCCACGTCCACTTGAGGTGGAAAAGTTGAGAAAGATATTCCTTAGTGTGTGTGTGTGCGCGGGTGAGAGAGGAAGGGTTTTGGAGCAGAACTTTGACTGTGTGTAACTCGTTGAGCTTGAATGATATGGAATTGAAAATTTGTGATCTTGTTCCTTGTTTCAAGAGCTTTTCATACTCGTTCTAAAATTTGAATTTGGAGTTGTAGAGAAAAAGTTATTGAGGTTTTAATTCTGTGAAACCCCGAGGCCATCCATTGAGAGGCAGAGGTTTCGAGGAGCCATAACTTTTTCTATAGTTCTCAATTTGATTTGAGATTTGGAGGGACTGTGCGTCTCTATCTTAGCTTTCTAGAAAGATATCACAATTGAAATTCGGAGTTGTGAGCAAGAAGTTATAGAGATTTGAATGAATAAGGGTAGGCAGAACTTTGATTGTCCATAACTTTCGGACAGTAGTTTAGATTGACTTGAAATTTGGAGGAGTGTTAGTTGTCTAAATTAGCTTTCCAGAGAGCCATTATACTTAGTATTTAAAGTTTTGAGTCATCGGTGTCACTTGTTTGAAGGTTACAGCCTTGGTGAAACTTTTCCATTGTGTTTTTGAACACTTCTTTTGAGTTTCCTAGTGTTTTTGAACACTTGAAGACTTTGGAGTTGAAGGATGGAAGAATTGAAGACTTGAGGCTTGAAGAGAAGAGAAGATGGGGACAAGTGTGTTGTGGCTTGTGGTCCGATTTCTTTTTTTGTGATTCCAAGCCAGCTTTGGAGGCTAGTTGTATTTCAATTCTGTTCTTGTAAACTCTGTTGCGGCGAAGTGGGGTTAATTGCCCACACGGTCGTGTTTATGTCGTTCCCACCGGTGAGGCACGTTTGCTGGTCACCGTGGGTTTGAATTTTAGGAGCCAATCTTTCGGACGGTTTCAGCTTGTGGTCTGGCCGTCCCGTTTTACCCGTCCGAGGCCGTGGTTTCTTATCACCCACCTTCACCCTTAACCCTTTAGAGCCACCACAGGATAGGCCAACGGGGAGGAGTTTGAAGACTGAAGACCTGAAGATTTGAAGATACGATTGGATTCCCGAGCAAACAATCTCCAGTCGCAGCCAGATTCCCTGCGAATTCTCAAGGCGCTCCCCTCTCTACACGACATTTGGTGCTTCCACTGAGAGAGCTTTGAGGCGGCTGGTGTGATTTTGCTATGGGAGACTCTGAAGGAGCTGCTGGTGGCGGTGGGAGACGCACCGGTGGAGTTCCATTTCCCATGGAGGACATTGTAGGGGCATTGGCCTTGTTTATGGAACAACATAGAGCAAACCAAGGTGGTCAAGGTGCCACGAAGGCTCTGAAGGCTGTTGTTTCGAAGATTGGAAGGTTCAACGGCAAGAATATCTCTAAGTTCTTGCGAACCTATGTTTGCGAGATGGAGGTGCATCAAGTTGAAGGCAATCAAATGATGCAGACTTTTGGCATGGCGGTTGTACCTGAGATTCGTGACCGGGTGCAAGAGATTCGCGAGCTCGTCATCTCATGGGCGGAGTTTGCTGAACGACTACGGGATGAGTATTTCGATGAAGATTTGGAGAGAATGACAAAGAGATCTTTTCTTGAGTGGGTGGAGCAACGGCCAGGGAACTCTATGGGTCCCAACGAGCTGTTGAGAGACTTCGAGAAGAAGTTTATCCAATTACCTTTGGCAGAGAGGCGCCTTCTTGAGTCCAGGAAGGCAGAGCTTTTTCTCCAAGCAACTGATGTTGCATTGGAGGACAGACTTCTTCTACTCCTAGGAGACCGGACCACAGAAGGTGGCTTTACCAATGATTGGAGGAGGGTAGAAGAGACCGTGATTCTTTTGGCCAAACAACAACGAGTGAGGTCAAGAGGAGTCGAAGGGAGATTTGATGCTGAACCTATTCAGACACCAAAATCTTTGAAGGTGTCTTTTACTCCAGCACCATCGATAAATCCGGGTTCTACCTTGAAGGCCACTAAGACTGCTGATGGAAATGCCCTTGAAGAGCTTATCAAGGGTTTTCGAGAACTCAGGGTGGAGTTTAGTGAATTGAAGAAGGCTAGAGGAACTTCTTCTTTACAACCATCTGAAGGTGCAAGGAAATATTCGAGGAGGTGTGTTTGGTGCGATGAAGAGACTGATCATAGTCTGAGAGGGTGTGAATCCTACGAAGAGGCACTCAAGAATGTTCTTGTCTTTTACAAAGACGGGAAAATCCATGATGCTTCTACTGGTTCTCCATTGGGGACCAATTATGGGAGAGGAGGAATGAAGAAGCTTATGGAAGACAAGATGGCACGATCTAGCTACGTGCAAGGGCATGAGACTGATTCGTACAACATTCAAGTGGAGCAACACTCAATTGGCGCTTTATCTGCTCAGACACAAGTGTTGATGAAGAGAGGAGCTCAAGCCATCAGGAAAGCAACTGGATGGGAAGACCCAGTTGATGCAAATAGCATCAGGGCATTTATGAATGATGGGAGGGATCGTGATGAACTCCATGATGTTTCAGTTGAAGAGAAGCGTGTAAGATTTGACGTTGATGATGGTGAGGAGCCAGCATCAAAGAAGAGATCATCAGTACAGAATGAACCTGCAAAAGAAATGAGAAAGAGGGTTCCTACACGTTCAAAGCCAGCGGACCCTGATACTGTGCGTCCTAGTGATGTACCGTTGCCGAAGGAATGGTGGGAGAATAATAGAGACAAAGAGAAGGATGGACCAAACAAACAGTCCTCTGACAACAAAAGAGGAGAGGAGAAAAGAGACTCTAGTAGGGCCAAGGCAAAGGCGCCTGCCTACAAGCTCCAGTCAGACATTGAGACTTCCATTGATCTGAAGGGAGTGTTAGAAGAAAGGATTTTGGATGCCAAAATCGAATTCACTTTGCGAGAAGCACTTGGCATAGCCAAAAAAGATTTCCATGAGTTGATCATCGATATTATCAAGAGGAAGAGACAGATGACAGCTGAAGCTGTGATGATCAGAGCATTAGACACCCATATGTCTAAAGATGAAGAAATCGAGATTGGAGAGGTATTTGCTATGATGGGTGAGCCGGAGGTTCAAGAAGAAAAGATTCTAATAGAAGAAGCAAGAACCTTTGAGTGCTCGTATGATCATCCCATCATGAAAGAAGATGAAGAAAAGATCGAATTTGATCTACCATTTTGGGCTAGGGCCACCACCGAGACAAAGATAAAACTCGGAGGAGTAGATGACCATGTTTTAGCCCTTGTTGACCACGGTTCTGAGATCAATATTATGTCTCGGAGTGTCTATGAGAAGGGCAAATGGCCAATTGACACAGACCATGGCTGGATCATGAGAGCAGCTAATAGCGGGCGGACTCGGTTACATGGAGCTTGTCCAGCAGTACTTACCAAGATTGGGGATGTACAGGTAGAACAAAACTTCTTTGTTCAGAACCTTAGTGCCTATCCAATTATTTTGGGCCAACCATTTATCACCGCTTCACGAATGGAGACCAAGGTGTTGGATGACGGATCTCATTATGCCCGAATCCGAAGTGTTGATGGAAAGAGGTCGGTGCAATTCCTGACCGTGAGGCCTGACAATGAGAGGCATCGATTACAACTCAGAGAGATTCCTCTTCCAACTTCTACGAACTTCTCGGATTTCTAGAGGGCACACGTGGGATGTGGGGATCCACGGGTGCTAAGGGAACTAATACTGGTAGATTCCCCAATGTACATACTAGTGTTAAGTGTGGATTTATAAGCGTGACAGAGTGTGGCTTTGTGAGCTTTACGAGTCTTAAAGACTTGGACCCTGTACATAGAAAGTTTGTGAAAAAGATGGAGAAAAATCTTAAAAATATGAAGGTTATAGAGGGAGATGAAAGCATTTCTGGTATTTACGAAGAAAATGGTATGCCAGATGATATCTTGCAAACCTTGCAAGATCTAGAAGCAGACAAGGATGAGGAGATGACTTTTCCTTGCGTTGTCAATGTTCATACAACTGCAATGTATCGCGGAATTTCTACAGCAATAACAGAGATGTGTGATTCCAAGATTGATGGGCAAAGATTAGAAGCTTCGGTTCAGACAAGATATAAGACTGTCGCCAAGAAGGTGAAGCCGGTGGCTACTCAGCTACCATTTGATACCGATGATCATATTAGACAAGCTGAGAAGGAGCCAAGTTTGAGAGAAGCAAGAAGGATTGGGCACAAGTTCACCAAAGAGACCTTGGCAAACTTGAAGATTGGAGGAGATGATTTCTTGACTGAGCCGGAGAAGAAGAAATTCCAAGACATGCTTTCTATGCATGGGAAGGCCTTTGCTTCTTCGCCAGATGAGATTGGATGTGTCCAACCAAGTGTTGTGGCACCTATGGTTATTTTTACGGTACCGCATGTACCATGGGATTTGAAGCCTATACCTGTGCCTAGAGCTCTACTTCCGAAGCTAGTAGAGTTGCTCAAGGAGAAGACACGTATGGGCATACTTGAACCTTCGATGGCTCCATATTCAAATCGGTGGTTTACAGTGCCAAAGAAGTCAGGAGCATTGAGGTTCATTCAAGATATGCAGCCTGCAAATAGAGTGACCATCAGAAACAAAGGCTCAGGGCCTATTGTTGATGAAGTAGCGGAAGCATTTGCGGGGCACGCAATATATTCCATTGGAGATCTTTATTCTGGTTATGATCAATTTCAATTAGCTGCTGAAAGCAGAGATTTGACAACCATGAAGACTCCACTTGGATTAGTGCGCATGTGTACACTACCTCAAGGTGCTACCAATTCCGTAGCACATATGCAGAACGCTATGAATCAAATCCTAAGAGACTTTGTACCTGAGAAAACCATACCTTTTGTGGATGACATTCCCATGAAAGGGTGTGAGGAGAAAGACAAAGATTTAACAGTCCAAGATGATGGTTGCAGAGCCTTTGTGAATAATCATATCAAGGATGTCGCCAAAATCTTGAGCAGACTTGAGGAGGTTAATTTGACCCTCTCCATTGAGAAGTCCAAGTTTGGGGTTGATGAGATTTTGGTGGTTGGACACTTATGTGGTTCTTATGGAAGAAAACCTAACCCTGAGAAGGTGGATGCTATTGGAAGAATGAAGGCCTGTAGCAATGTCACTGAAGTAAGGAGGTTTTTAGGAGCCTGTGTCTTCTACCAAATTTGGATCCCTCATTTTGCTCATATTTCAGAACCTCTGTATAAGCTATTGCGCAAAAGAAACAAGTTTCTTTGGCAATATGAGCAAGACCAGGCTATGATAGAGTTGAAGAGAGTTTTGGAATCACCATCGGTTCTTAAACAAGTGGACTATACTTGTGGGAGACCGGTGATTGTGACTGTTGACACAAGCCCGATTGCAATTGGGTGGGCTGTTGGACAAGATGATGAAGAAGGAAAGAGATTTGCTATCCGATTTGGAGCAAGGATTCTAACAGAGCGACAGAGGGCTTACCCACAAGTGAAAAGAGAACTATGGGGTGCCCTTACAGCTCTAAAGGCAGACAGAAACTACTTGATTGGAGCGGAGGTAGTATTGGAAACTGACTGCTTGCCTTTGTTGGGGATGATAGCAAATTGTTCTTCACCTGACATTGCAATGCTGCGATGGATAGCCTATATCAAATCCTTGAATCCTGTTCTAGTTCACATTGAGGGCAAAAAGAATTCTGTTGCCGATATGTTGTCTAGAGCAAGGTATTTCAAAGAAGAGGAGATGATGGCTTATGAAGATGATGAAGAATTGTTACATGGAGGCTATGTGATGAGTACTAATGGAGAAAGTCCATCCACTAGAGCTTTGCCTTTCAAAGCTGAGCTCTATGAAGGAAAGTTAAGAGATATTGGGCTTTATTTGAGCACAATGGAACGGCAAAGAAGTTGGATGGACAAAACATTCAAAGACATCAGACATCTGTCTTATGGATATCTGTTGAAAGATGGATTTCTATGGAAGAGGGCAAAAAGAGTTGGTGATGTGCCTTTAAGAGTGGTGGGAGACTCTGGAACCAAGACCCAAGTCCTACAAGAGCTTCATGATACACTTTGGGCCGGTCATAGAGGAGTGTGGGCCACTTATACAAAAATCAAGGAGAGATATTGGTGGAAGGGGCTGTACAAAGATGTTGAGGAGTTTGTAGCTTCTTGTGTAGTATGCCAATTACAATCCAAGGTGCGACACAGAGACGAATTGCATCCAACTTATCCCATTGCAATCCATTTTCAATGGATGATCGATTTGGTTGCTATGCCAAGTGCAATGTGGGGAATGAAGTACCTTGTTTTGGCCCGAGAAGAACTCTCAAACTTTGTTGAGGGAAGAGCATTGAGGACCAAGGCCACGGAGAATGTATGCCGATTTATACTTGAAGATATTTTTAGTCGGTATGGGAGTATTGGCCGAATGAGAGCTGACAGAGGAGAGTTGAATGCTACGGAAGCCAAAGAATTTTTCAAGCGATATGGTGTGCAGTTGAAACTGACAACTGCTTACAATCCTGAGGCAAACGGCAAAATCGAGAGGGGACATCCTCCAATCATTCATGCTCTAGTCAAAGCTTGCAAAGGGAAGCCTAGTTTATGGCCAAAATTGCTACCGTTTGCACTATGGGCTGATAGAACAACACATAGTACGGTTACCGGTTACATGCCTGTAGAACTTATGTATGGGCAGAAACCTATCATGCCGGTGGAGAACGATATTCCCACATGGGTGTTTCTTTCATGGGAAGATGGCATCAGTAGGGAAAGACTGTTGGAACTTCGTATTCAGCAATTGGCAAGATTGCCTGAGGACCTTGAGATAGCCTTGGAGAAGATGAAAACTGCTAGATTGGGCAACAAAGAACGCTTTGACAAAACTCATCGATTGAGGGGAAAGAAGATCAGAGAGGGTGATTGGGTCCTTGTATTTGATAGTACATTGGAGCATCAACACAGCACGGTACGGAAATTTGCAAAGAGATGGATTGGACCCTATGTAGTGATTAAAGTGCACCTCAATGGCACTTATTCACTTCGAGAGTTAGATGGAGTTCCTCTTCGTGTACCAGTGGCTGGAAAACGCATCAAAGTCTTTCGAAGAAGTGACAGGTTTCATCTTGAAGACTTAGAGGACATTCTCGATCCACAACAATTTGATGACACTGATCAAGCTGAAGATGAAGATGAAGATTTAGAAGATGCAGTTCGGGACAACCAAGATAGTGAGGATGACTAAGCTTGGCACATACCAGAGGATGTGCAGGTTTAGAGAGGGTGAATGTCCTGATGGAAATTCTTCCATCATGTACATACAAGTATTAGTCTTTATATGTGTGGATTTTAATAAGTAAGGAGTTGGGATAAAAAGGTTTGGTCGTGGTGAGAACCACGGTTTGAGGATTTGGGCAAGTGTTAGCATGTAGGTGCTGCACCGCTCTTGTCACTGCTCAGGGGGATAGGTAGCGGGTTGACTGGTATTTTCCTGCCTCACTAGCGAGCCAAGCCGTGGGCCGCTCAACCACTCGACGGGCTCGATCGGGTTCGAACCCGGACTGGCGGCGGCCACTGACCACGACATTTCCAGCCAACCAAGTCCACGACTTGGCGATCAGGTTGTGCGAATCAACACCTTTATTCGTCCGTTCCATCAGCTATCTTACGATAAGTTTTATTTATTTATTTTTTAGTTATTTTTTTTATTTTACTTATCTTGTTGGTTGGAAGGTCTAAATTTTTAGTCTTCCAATAAATAAAAGACTAGGGGGTTTATGTGGTTGAAAGTGGAAAGGATAAGAAAGTAGCAAAGTACCTTGTGGGGTACTTTGGATAGGGTGACATGGGCTGGAGTGCCCACGTCCACTTGAGGTGGAAAAGTTGAGAAAGATATTCCTTAGTGTGTGTGTGTGCGCGGGTGAGAGAGGAAGGGTTTTGGAGCAGAACTTTGACTGTGTGTAACTCGTTGAGCTTGAATGATATGGAATTGAAAATTTGTGATCTTGTTCCTTGTTTCAAGAGCTTTTCATACTCGTTCTAAAATTTGAATTTGGAGTTGTAGAGAAAAAGTTATTGAGGTTTTAATTCTGTGAAACCCCGAGGCCATCCATTGAGAGGCAGAGGTTTCGAGGAGCCATAACTTTTTCTATAGTTCTCAATTTGATTTGAGATTTGGAGGGACTGTGCGTCTCTATCTTAGCTTTCTAGAAAGATATCACAATTGAAATTCGGAGTTGTGAGCAAGAAGTTATAGAGATTTGAATGAATAAGGGTAGGCAGAACTTTGATTGTCCATAACTTTCGGACAGTAGTTTAGATTGACTTGAAATTTGGAGGAGTGTTAGTTGTCTAAATTAGCTTTCCAGAGAGCCATTATACTTAGTATTTGAAGTTTTGAGTCATCGGTGTCACTTGTTTGAAGGTTACAGCCTTGGTGAAACTTTTCCATTGTGTTTTTGAACACTTCTTTTGAGTTTCCTAGTGTTTTTGAACACTTGAAGACTTTGGAGTTGAAGGATGGAAGAATTGAAGACTTGAGGCTTGAAGAGAAGAGAAGATGGGGACAAGTGTGTTGTGGCTTGTGGTCCGATTTCTTTTTTTGTGATTCCAAGCCAGCTTTGGAGGCTAGTTGTATTTCAATTCTGTTCTTGTAAACTCTGTTGCGGCGAAGTGGGGTTAATTGCCCACACGGTCGTGTTTATGTCGTTCCCACCGGTGAGGCACGTTTGCTGGTCACCGTGGGTTTGAATTTTAGGAGCCAATCTTTCGGACGGTTTCAGCTTGTGGTCTGGCCGTCCCGTTTTACCCGTCCGAGGCCGTGGTTTCTTATCACCCACCTTCACCCTTAACCCTTTAGAGCCACCACAGGATAGGCCAACGGGGAGGAGTTTGAAGACTGAAGACCTGAAGATTTGAAGATACGATTGGATTCCCGAGCAAACAATCTCCAGTCGCAGCCAGATTCCCTGCGAATTCTCAAGGCGCTCCCCTCTCTACACGACAACGTAGAGTTGCTGGTTCAAGGCGGGGTGTTTGTATTTGCGGTGGTATAGTGGGTTCTTTGTAAGTTATAGAGTCTGCTTCAAATAATACTATAATGTGAGAGTCCGGGAATGGGCCTAAGTGTGGGTTAGGGTTGTGGTACCAATGAGTGTCGGGAGTGATAATAATGGTGATGTTGTGGTTGGGATAACTATTTGCGGCTAGGCGTGCCCAATGTGTTGCTTGTTGTGTTTCTTCTTCGTTGTGAGGGTGTGCAAGGCCTATTCCGCTCCATTTATAATCAAAAGCTTTTCCCAGAGAACCAAAAATCTTATCGCGTTCAAATGGAGAGTAGAATTTAGAGATTTTTGTGGAGCATGTAACGGGGGATGAGAAGTATGAATGTGTAATATTCATAGATGTAATAAGGTGGTCTAGGATAGGATCGGGTAATGTGTAGTGTGCATTTTTAAGGGGGTCATTTTTGGATATCCGGTATTTATATCTTTGGTATAGCCAAACAACTTCGGTTTCAAATGTTTGGGGTATTGGTTCAATATTAATGGGGGTTTGTAGTGCGTTGTGATATTGGTTCCATAGCCATTGTAGTCTAGCGAGTGGTATGGTTATGAGATGTCTACCGTTATCTTCGTATATTTGGGCATTATCTTGTTGTATTTTGATTGTATTTGTTTGTGCTAGGATGTCAATTTCCGGGTTGCATTCGGTTGTAAAGATGTTAAGAAGGGGGATAGTAAGAGGTGGCGTGACAAATCTTCTGTCGCGAGTTTGTGTTTGGGGGTGGTGTAATTGTATGATATTTAGGTAATAATTGTTTTGGGTTCTAAGGTAGTATTGTGTGAGGATTTCGGTGTTATGTAAGGAGGTGTTCGGGTTGTGCCAAGGGAAAAGATTTCTTTGTGGAAGCCATTTGGCGTAGGTGTTGTTGTTGTGGGACCAATGGCATAGGTATGTCGTATATTGTTTGTTTATGTTGTTAGAGTCAATGTACTTTCTATGTTTGTGCGCGGTTATGTTGTTTATTGGGTGTATGGAAGGATTTTTTAGTATATGTGGTGGAGGGGCATATGGATGTGAATGTGGCGGGTTTGGAGGGGTTAGTGGGGGGTTGATGTTGGGGTGGATGCCATTGTGATTGATGATGTATGAGTCTTTAAGTGTGTACGGTGGGGCGTGGTTGGTGCAAGGGTTAGGGCATATAGGGAGACATGTAGGGTGACAAAATAATTGTTTGGCAATATTTAATGCACTTTTTATTAATTTATGAGGGGTACCATAGATTTTCTTGTAGCTCTTGTCGTTCATAAGGTGTGTTCCATTTGGTAGTGTGATTTGTTTTAGATCGGTAATGTTTGCGGAGAAAAGTTTTTGTAGGAGTTTGTCGGATAGTTGTCGGTCAAGTCTAGGGAGGTTATGTATTTCATTTGCCCAGTTTTGTTCGAGCGGCGCGGGGTCTAGTAGGAAATCTTCTAGTGTGCTTTTTAGAAATGTTTGACCTTCTGTTTTAAGTAGGAAAAGTGTGCGGGTAATGGGAGACCTAAGACAGTCCGATTTTTTAAGTCTTTTGAGGTATTGTGCTCCTCCATAAATGGCAAGTATGTGCCGAAGGAGTCCACTGTAGATTAGTCCTAGTCGTCCTTTATCGTTAAGTGCGTTCTGGAGTTGTTCTCCAATACAACGTAAATAGGCATTCTTAAGGGAAAAAGCTTCTAATCCAAACAGTTCGTGGGGGAGTTGTGTTATGACATTGGGCGTACAATTAGGGAGTCCGCATACTTTCTTTTGTATGGCTATAATTTTTTTGTCAAGTTTGTTTATGGCGGGCATGGAATAAGGGACCGCATAGAAACTATATGAGATACCCGGACGTATAACGGTATCAATCATTTTTATTTTTTGTTGCAATGTGGCCGGACAGAGTGTAAGTTCCTTGCATTGTTTAATAAGTTTTGTAGTAGTAGCGTGAATTTGAATTTTCCATTTTAAGGATGGGACGAGGTTTATTCCAAGGTATATGTAGGGTTGGTTTTGGTTGAGAACCGGAATTGGTTGGTTACGATAGTGGATATTGGTAGCTTGGATAAGGGCTTTGAAGGCGGTCGGATTTATTTTGGACTTGTTTGGGCATCCGGTTACGGCACATTTTTGGACCCCGAGTTCCATTCCGGTCCATAGACAAAATTTGTCTATTTTGTCTAATTGAATTTGGAGTGATTTAAGACGTCCGGAGATGGCCGCTAGATCGTCGGCATATGCGGCCGAGTTTATGGTGATTTTAGAGGTTCCAAATGTGTAGCCATTATTGCCTCTTTGAAGCCATCTCAGAAGAGGTTCTAGAAAAATAATATAGAGATATGGGCCCAGTGTATCGCCTTGGATGGTGCCACGTTGGATGGGGATAGGGCGTGTTTTACCAAAGAATTCTCCGACGTATGTAGTGGTAGATTGGGAGTATATATTGCCAACTAGTGTTACTGCGTCTTCCGGGTATCCAAGATCACTCATAACTGCTAGCAATCGAGGGTGGTCAATGGAGCCAAATGCGTTTTTGAAGTCAATATAGAGTATGTAGATGTCTTTATTCGTGAATTTTGCATCCTCAAGAGCGGCAATGAGGGTTTGAAGTTGTCGTGTGGTGCTTCTCTCGGCTCTAAACCCTTCTTGGCTTTCGTGTAAAATTTGGTGTATTTCTCCATAAGCCGATAATATTGATGTTAGTGTGCTAGTATATAGTTTGTAAATGGTGTTAGCTAAGGCAATGGGTCGGTGGTTAGGTAGCATGGATGGGTTGCCTTTTTTGTAAAGTAAGATTGTTAGACTTGTTTTCCAAGATGCGGGAATGGTTTTTTGTTTGTAGCAGTGAAGGAAAAATAATGATAGCAGATCATGGAATCTTGGGGGCATATTTCTTAGAATTGAGTTGGGTATATGGTCCGGACCAGGGGCTTTGTTGGTTCCGAGATTTTTTAGGCACATGTTGTATGTGTCTCTGTTATAATATGTGTGGAGACGTGTTGTTGGCTCGCCTCTTTTATCAATAGTGAATCCGTCTAGCTCATGCCACGGGTATTGTCTAACTCCGCATGTGCATGTTGGCAAATGTTGTGGTTGAAAGTGACATGGGGGGATGGTTGGTCTATTGTTTATGGATTGTTGAAGATGTATTTCGTTGGCAATGTCATCTGGGCTGGTTAATATGTTATTGTTTTGGTCTAAAATGCAGTCTAGTGGTAGGTTTGTGTTGTTTTTAAAGATTTTTCTATTAATTTTTTTTGGGCTAGTTTCGTATAATTGACGATATTTAGATATAGCTTTTTTAACACATTCTCTTGCATATTTTGTGGTAATTTTCCGGGCTTCTTTATTGGCCGTTTTTGCAATGATTGCAATATCTTTTAGCCAGTCTTCGTGAGGGGTGTTGGGTGGTGGTACTTGTGGGATTTGGGGATAGCGGAGGTTTTGTAGTTCGGAGAGTATGGGGTGGGTTTGCCAATTTTGGTTGGTTTTAGCAATATAAATTGTTTTGCGAATAGTGTGGTATGCGGCAAGATGTTGTTTCCACTTTTTGGCTAGTTTTCTTGGGAGATACCCCCCTTGTTTTGAGGTTCTAGGTGTAAGTTGTGGTATTGGGGGCGCTTTACAAGTCTTTTCTAGTGTAGTGGAAATTTCGTTGATGAGTTTATCAAGAGTCGTGCAAGCTTCTTGCCATTGTATATGTGTGAGGTGTTGGTAGTTAGAAAGAGTATCTGTGAGGGAGTCTATTTGTGGTGAGTTTTTTTCAAAGAATATTGTATTAAATTTATCAAGGTTTTCTTTTGGGATGGGGTTTAATATTTTAATATCATTTGATTTGATGGTAGTGGGAGGTCTGCTTATAAGGGTGTTGTGAGGTATATTAAGTTGGATTGGGAAGTGGTCCGAGTTTAAGTTGGTTGAGGTATTAGTGATAGATGTATATCGAGTATGGTTAGGTGTTTTAATGTAAAATCCATCAATTAGGCTAGTGTGAGTGTAATTAAGACCACCTTGCCGGGAGTATTGTGTATCGGTTGGGATTAAATGTAATTCTAGGTTATTCGTATAGTTTTGCCATTGATAGTCTATGTCCAGTGGAGGAGTGATAATCCCTCCATTTTGTCTTCCAATAAGGGCGATGTCTCGGTTAAAGTCTCCGCAAAGTATTATTGTGTGGTTAGTATGTGTATTTATTTGTGAGGTAATGGAATTTTGGATTTCCGGAATAAATCTGGAGTCTTCTATGTGCGAGGGCATGTATAGGTGGAGAATGAGCCATGGTTGGAGGGGTCGGTTAGTGATTTCAATCACTTGGAGATATGGTGATATATTGGCCGGGGTAGGGATTTTAGTAATATTCCCGGGGAAGGCATATGATTGATGTATGAGCATGAGTAGACCTCCCCTTGCTGGTGTATATGGCCTTCGTTGTTGGATGCAACGTGTGAGAGAATGAGTGTTGTTGAATATAAGTTTATAGTCAGGGAATGTTTTTTGAATGTATTTTGTGGATTTGGTAGCGGTTATTTTAGTTTCCTGTATAGCAATTATGGCGGGTGGTGTGTCGGTGTGGGTGGTTAGATGGTGGATGCATGGTAAAGCAGTGTTTAACGTTGAGGCGTTCCATGTGACTATATATGTATTTCTATTGTCTATATTGTCGTGGTTATAAAGTGAAGGGGGAATGTAGGCGGATATCGGGGTGGGGTGCGTGTAGGCATGAATTGGTTCAAAGCATCTGAGAGCTTCAAGGATGAGATTGTGCGGAAAGTAGGGAAATTTTAGTTGTATTTCATTGGTGGAAGGGGGTATGGTTTGGCTATGAATAAAGTTGTATAGGTCATTGTGTAGAGAGGTTTTGTTTTCAAAAAGGTGTTGATTTTCTTCTAGGAATTTAGTGTATGGGTGGAGTGTATCTATGTGTCTTTCAGGGGGATTATGTAGAGCGGATAAGGTGTTTAGTAATATATTTGTCCAATGTGTTGGGTTTGTGTTGGTAGAATTTTGATTAGTGATATTGTTGCATTCGTTTATTGATGGGTGGAGGGTGGTAATTATGGCAAATAAGATATGTGTGGATGGGTGGTTGTTTTTTTGATGTATATAACGGGAGATGTTGGGGTAGAGGGTGGAGTAGTTTTGGTGAAGTATGTGATTACTTTTTAGGAGTGGTGCAAAGGAAGATGCTAGATGTTGATATTCGGTGTGGAGTTTTATAGTGTTCGGAATGAAGTATATTTTTGATAACCTTTTGTGTATTTTTGGGTGGTTGTGGAAGACATTTGGCATTGGGCCGGGGTTGGTTTCTATATCTCCGCAGAGTATAATTAATAGTTTGAAATGAGTACTGTTTATAGCTACTAGTGGGATGGGTGAGGGGTGTTGTAGTTGTTGTAGTTGTTGTTGTTGATTGTTGTTGTGTTTGTGGTTGTGGTTGTGTTTGTGGTTATGGTTGTGATTGTTGTTGTTGTTGTTGTTGTTGTTGTTGTTGTTGTTGTTGTTGTTGTTGTTGTTGTTGTTGTTGTTGTTGTTGTTGTTGTTGTTGTTGTTGTTGTTGTTGTTGTTGTTGTTGTTGTTGTTGTTGTTGTTATATATTAAAGTATAAAAATATACTATTATATTTTTTTCTTTTATTTTATTTATTGTTTTATATATTTTTTGGCTTTTGTAATGTATTTTAGTATATATATATACTATGTTGTCTTGGGTTGTAGCGTTGTTTGACACTATTAGTTTGACGTATCCATCTTGTTTTCGATGACTCTTTGCTCCCGTTCCGACGCTTGAGTTTCTGCTGCCATGATAGTGGCAATGAGTTGAGAACGTAGGGTAGACATTTCTCCCCTTAAGGATTTAACCGTGTTTGCTTGAACTAGATCCGCATATTGTCTAGCTTCTTCTACGATCTCTCCTTTCATGGTCTTCATTTCTTTCCGAAGCTGTTGTAGAGTGACGCCATTGTTGTTGCTTGGGCCATTTTCCATGGCTATTACCGCGTTTGCTACAGCTGAGTTGACATCCGTAAACCCTAATCTTGTTAATTCATCCACACTTGGTTTGTTACTACCGTCTAGGCTCTTAGGGTGTGGGGTGAACATGATGTATTTACCATGAAGTTTTTTACTTTGTTTGACAAACTTTTTGTAGACCGCTGCGTTAAGACATTCAATGTTGCAAGTTCCCACATGCCGTCCATGTTCAAGTTTGAAGAATGTATCAACCACATTCTCCTCCCCAAGTATGGATTTGATACCATCCGCTAATTCATTTTCGTTTTTAGTTTTGTTAAGGTTTTTTGCAATGAGAATTAGACAATTCTTTTTTGCAATCTCATCCCCATCCATCCTCCTTGTTGCAAAGACCGGTACAAAGATCTCATTATTAGATGAGATTTTGTAATCTTTTACTTTGGCCGCTTGCAATGGAGAGGGAATTTTAACCCATGCAAACTCAAAGAGCTTTTTCTTTTCAATCCCCGTGACTTCAAAGTCATAGCCTCTTGCAAAGCTATCCCTCACGATTTCGTCGTGTAGGTCATGTGCTTCTCTATCCAATAGGCTAGGACCGGATATTTTGACGGATAGGAGGTGTGAAAAGGCCAAGGCATCATATGACTTGCATATTTTACCTCTATGTGGTATCCCTTCATTCAAGGTGATAATGAAGGGCCTCACTCCTTTGAGCAACCCATTTGCATCTTTTTCTGGGTTCTCTAGGTGCAACTTCACAACCCCATTCCATTTCTCTGATTGGTGATAGCAAAAGATTGCTATTGGTTCGCCAATCCGAGTGCCCAAGGGAATGCCCATGTTTTTTAGTCTCGTTTTAATCATCTCTAACACAACATCCTTTGTCCATATCTGATCACCAAGCTCAAAGTGAATTGAGACTTGGTAATCTAAGGCGAAACCCTCTCCATCTACCTCAACTTCACTTGGAAGTTGGGTGAGATTGAAGTGATTCCCTGCCTTTCCATCAATCCTTTTTGAAGGCCATTGCTCTTGTGCCACAAAGGGAAAAGATGGGAGTGCTTCAATATTTTCAGCTGCTTCTTCCGGACTTTGACCATTTTCTACCAATTCTTCTAAAGTCTGTAGTGGAACTTTGGGGTTGCCCCTATTCTTTGCAATAGTGTTCATTGTATTGAACCCTAACTAGTACTCGGTGTGAGGCAAACTTGTTGCCTTCACCTTTTTCTGGGTAGTATTTGCAACAAACAAGGCATTTTGGGAGATATTCACAACATTTGGACTTGCATCAACAACTTCAACAAATAATCTCTTGGAGGAAGTGGCCGTTGTATGGAGTTGAGCCATGCTGTAGATATCAAGAGAAAGTGTGTTACTAGCAGTGGTGTGAAAGGTTACTATAGCTTTACCCCTTATCGTCTTGTCATTAGCTTCTTCCCACAACATGTATTGAGGGCTTGGTGAGGCTGAAATGAACAAGAAGGGGAGTGGTTGAGCTATGGATATGTCATACAAACAATTAACTTGACCCCTATTTGCTAAGAATTTCAAGTGAAGGAAATCAAGACTGTGCCGTTCCGTGACTTTCACACATACACACACATGGGGGGTGCCGTAACAGTAGTCACCTCCCCTAATGAACAACTTTAATATTAAGAATAGTGTGGCTCCCAATGGGTTTGCATAATAAACCCACAAAAGAAAGCTAACAAATTTCTGTGAGGAGAGTGATAGTGAACTATAACCTGGTTGTTTGGTCGAGCGTCTTTTGGTCTCCCTCGTCCTCCCTCGAACAAGAGGGCCGTTTGGAATCCTGTAGCAAAGGCCCTCTTCAGATTTCCACGTCTTCCCACGTCCCACCTGGTTGTCCACGAAGTTGGCTGTCTCTGAGGTTGGTTTCAGTGTTCCCAGAGTTGGTGTTCCTGAAGCGAGGGCGGACCTTCTCGCAGGCAGTCTTCGGTGAGAGTTGGCGAGGGTCGAGTTGAGGGGGGCGGATCTTCTCACAGGCAGACTTTGGCGAGAGTTGGCGAGGGGAGGTCTTTTCCCAGGCAGTCTTTGGTGTGGGTCGGCGAGGGTCGAGTTGGGGGATGGCGCTACAGGTCTTCGGCGAGAGTCGCTTAGGTTTGCGACCTGCAGTGAGGTCGAGCTGGGTTGTGGGCGAACTTTGATGCAGCTGGGACGACTTGTGGGGTTTCCTCACTCGCCGTCTTCCCACCACAGCCAAGCAACGGTATGTTTCTTGGGATGCCTGCGAGTCTTGAAAGCGGGAATTAGTGAGTTGAGTGTTGGTGGCAGTCCTCCGATCTTCAGCGCAGGGGCACGCCCGCCGTAACTCCAAAGCGAGCTGCACGTCTTTGGCGAGCCTGGGTTCGATGTGGATCTGGGGCGGTTTGAGTGACTTCGGTGTGTCCCTGTAGTCTGCGGCTCACATACCAGTGGTATGTTTTCGGCGCAGGGGCTGGGGTTTTGGCGCGCGACCTTCTTGATGCAGTCGACCCCTGGAGGCAGCGCTGAGTTCAGTGATGATCCTCCTGTCTGTGCTTGCTTCTTTCCTTCACTTCTTTCCTTCGTTCGGCTATACTGCTCCTGGGTGTTGACTGTTGATCCGTTCACTTCTTCCCTTGTGTGTAGGTATTGCGTGATCTGTGAAGGGAGTACCAAAGTCAAGTTAGTATCAGCTTGTTTAAAATCAATCAAAGCGCAACACAAGGAGTACTGAATAGCAGAGGTGAGTAAGTGTTCACAGATGTGGCGCGTTTGCACGAGCCGTGGGAACGGTGGCTCCTTCTCCCGTAGGCAAGCTTCCTTCACGCTGGTTGTGTAAGTAGATCTGCGCATTAGAGCAAAGTGAGAGGGTGTGATAGTCCGGTGGTAGCACGTTATATACCTATTGTTTGGCTGTTGTTTGGTAGATGTCTTCATTGTGTACGATGAACGTCGTTGTAGTTGAGCTTGAGGTCGTTTAGGGTCGGCTCTTTCGGGGTGCTGTTTGGATGCTCTTTGGAAGTTGCAATGTTGTAGATGGAGGCCTGGATCTTGGTCTCCCATGGATTTGATGTTTCTATGAATGTTGCGGCGGCTAGGGTTTCGTTGCAGCTGCAGCTGGCAGTTTGTTCTCGTGTGCTTCCTGTTGTTTCTGTTTTCATTTGGTAGAGGCATGCAAGAAAAGGAGGATAGAGTAATTGAGGTGATGAGGCCACTTACTTGAATGTATACATACCTTGGTTTTGTTAGTTGTCTTGCAAGCTTATTTCTGTGTTGGTGTTGGCATGTTTGTAGCTGTAGATCTTGATGGTGATGTCGTTCGCAGCTGGTCAGAGAGTGTTGCATGAGGATTCGCACTTTCTTTCCTGGTAGGTCCTTGGTCTCCCTTTTTGTGGTCTGTTTCAGCTGATCTCTTCTAGTCTGTAGTTCTGCTTTTTTGACTGCTGTTGCCTGTCTGCTGCGCTTGTTCTTCTTCCTGCCAACTAGGCATATATATTGTGTGAGGTTTGAAAGAGGGGTTAGAATACTTACCTTAATCGAAGTTGAGCTGATTGTGGTTTGTTGATGTTGCATTGGTGTTGGCGACGCAGGTGTCTTGGGAGCTTGTTTTGGTGTAGGGGTGGCATTCCATTGGAGACATCTTTTCTTGGCTTTTGTTGATGATGTTGCTCTTAACGCTTCCACTACTGCTGCTCCTGTTTTTGTCTCTGCTGCCAGCTTGATGGTATGTAATACTAAGTAAATAGTGGTTAGTTGAAAGTTTAAAATACGTACCTGGACCATGGGGGGTGCTGTGTCATTTTTGTTGCATAACTCGCACTTGTTGATGTCAACGTTTGCTGCTGAGCGGTGATATTGGTGTGTCGGTGCCGTGGGCTTTGTAGGTGTAATGGCAATCCCCTGTATCTGTTTCGGCTTCCAAATTCGCCCCTTGGTGTCCCTTCTCGGGTTGTGTTGCTGCCTACTTCGTCCCCTGTCAAGATTCCCCTGACGCTGCGGCTCCCTACGTCTTCTCTCGGCGCGACTCTCTTGGTACTACAGCTCGTACTGCAGCTGCCTGCTTCTCCTGGCGCGACTCCATTCGCAGCATCGTCTGATGTTGGTCCTCCACAAATCCTGCTCCGTGCGACGTCGTTCGTTGGTTTCTCGTGAATGCATCTCCTTGTACCGTTTGTTGTTGATCCGTGAGTGCTGATTCGGTGTTGTGCTGCTCGTACTATGGCAGCTTTGTAATACTTCGTAGTAAAGACTAGGCATGAGTATATAAGTAGTAGCAGTCTCTAGCATGATACTACCAAGTCTGTAAGAGCAAGATTGAAATTTCACTGAGTAAGTAATACACATATTGAACTTAGCTGGTCCTTGGGAATGTTGATCCTTTTGGGTAGGTCTTGTATCTTGATGTTGGTCTTGGACATGTTGTAGGCAGTAGTTGATCCTCATATATGTGTGCTTGCGTCCTAGGTGAGGAGGTGATAGGTGTGATGTTTCTAGTAGTGGTGTGGTGTCCAGATCTAGATCTACGTGTGCATGTTTGACATGGGTATTGCAGGATCTAGAACTAGATCTGGGCCAACACAGAGCCCCGCTTCAGATCTACTCTCCCATACTAGCACTAGATCTTTTGCAGTCCATTCAAACTAGTGACATTCGATCAAGATCTTGCAATCCCTGCCACCTCTCTACACATCTTAGAAACACCATCTAGCAACAAAACGAAGTGCATAACGGGATTTGCAATGAGACCCAGCACCCCTCATTGCATTATGCTTCGTGTTTGCGCCTAACACCTAAACCCCTCCTCACCAGGTAATGCGGAGCTATTCTCTAACCATCTCTTCCTTCGATATGGTGTAGTAAACCCTTCTTTTCTAATGGATTGTAATGTAGCATGATAATATGTTTTTCCCCTTGAAATGATTTCAATCACTCCATCACATTTTCCAAAACTAATAAAAAAATATATAGCAACCAAGAACATACTGACCACCTGTAAACTAAATTAATCTACTTTGGTTGCGTTATGTTGTCATTCATTAATCTAACTTTTTCTTATGTTTTTGAACCCAAACCCTAATTCAAACCCTAATAAATTGAACTCTAAATCTCTTAGCTCCTTAACTCTAACTATAAAACCTTGACTCCATAGATGTACATTAATACTTAGCCCTATAGATTTACACTTACTCCAAAGCCTTAAAGGTTATGCTTAAATCATAAACCCTAAAGGATTGTACCTAAATCCTAAAATCATATTTAATTCTAATTCACTCTAATTACTTTTTACAGATATGATTTTTTAATTACATGCTTATCTTTGCAGACGAGCACCATGGATGGTCTCCAATAATTATGTGTAGAGGATTTGAAGCTGAAGGCTCCGAATTTGCAAAATTAGATCCAAATGCTGCAAGAGGCAAAAATAGATTGAGCTCAGTGACGCAAGTGCGGTATTACGCATTCATGCTTCACCAGCGTAATCGTGGTGACCTCACATTCCATGCTGGCTATAAATTGCAGTAGTACATGGTCGATGGATGGACGTGCGTTGAATAAAATTGCTTGAAGTTCATTAATGCTAATCCAAGTGCCTTGCAAAGTAAATTTTAGAGCAATATGATGGACACACTAGATGTAGGCAATTATGATGCACCAGAAGTCATGCGGAAACCGATCTTCTTATCTTTGTTTTTTAGAAGGCCCGTGACAAATGAATAAACTGTATCAAGACGCCATGACCATTGTGCGCACATTCGGGCGGTCAAATCTTTTTGTGATGTTCAGGTGTAATCTGAAATGGCTTGAAATCACAAAAGAGGTGATATCCTGGCAAATTCCTCAAGATTGGATGGAATTAGTTGCATGTGTTTTCAACTTAGCCCCCAAATTCCTTTCACAATTTTACACCACAACACTTCAAAACTCTTGATTCTAGTGCAATGAATAAGGAAGGAGATAGAACAAACTATTTTTAGTTTTAATCGTAGGATCTCAATTAAGACTTTCTAAGTAACATACTCACACAATGTCATCAACTTTGACCACATGAATCAAAAGATTATGGTGTTTGAAGTATTGAAAATGGTTCACTTTCTTCCGTACATTGAATGGATGAGAATACTTTGACTTTGCTTAGTGTCAAAAATTTTCATTACACATGGTCTAATTTCATTACCATCATGTTAGGCATAATATTAGTTCTTGTTCACCAGTTTTAGATGGAGAAAAGGGGTGTAGCACATTCAAAAAAATTGTGCAAGGTTCCAAACTTGCAAATTTGCGTTTTATTCTTTTGTGAAGTTGATGTGCTTTATCAGAATCTAAACCATCAATAAATAGGTTTCCACCACATCATGGGGTAGAAAAGATAAAAAGTAAAAACTATAAAAAACCTGTAAATTTTATGTGGGAAAGAAGAAATTTTGGGTACCTCGCTCGTTAATGTCTGACATTTGAGTTTTCTCGAAAGTCACCAAAATACACTGGATAGGTACCCCGAATCTTAGGGTCTTATGTTAGTAATCGGGACCACATGCACATGGTGTGGGGGAATTATTGGTCAACCCTGTGAGAACTTAGGGTACTATGGGGGAGCTTTAGCTCGTATGGGGTAGGGCCCAAGAACATTGATTGCAAAGCATTTCATTGGTGCAGAAAAAGGCGATATGACATTTCCTCATGCTCTCTTTCTTTCCGTTTATACATCTCAAAATGTCTAGCACCATATTCCTCCTGACTTGCCCATTCGGGAAGCACTTTCAGGAAAACTCTATTGTGTGTGAATAGTTGACTTGGGATGAAATGAATTTTTTCACTAAAGATAAGAAATCCTTTATTGACAACATGAAATTAAATAATAGTATCTTCTTGTATTGAAAATCTCACGTTTTAAAGAGTGTACTAGCAAAAGGTTTTTGAGTTTTCCGCCATGCCCACACTTGAGATTTCTTTTTTTAAATGGCATATTTTTTTCCTAAAGGTCTAACGAGAATAGAAGCTATATTTCCATGTAACTCTCATCTTGCATCTTTATACAAAATTTCAAGAGTTGTAAGTATGGAACTATAATTCTTACTGAGTTTAATACTTACATTTTGATTCATTGTCCAAAATGGTCAGGATGTGCGTGTGTGGTAGGCCCTTTATCTGGAATTCAAACATTAAATTGCATCTCAACACCTTCCCAAAGACTCTTTGATCCTTGAAATTAGCCATGAGCTTTAGGAATTTTAACCCATAAATGATAAAATTACCAATGTGTAATTTTGCAAATCTCGAACACGTTTCCATAGTTGAAAACGGTGCTTGGTGCACACCTTACTGGACGTAAAATCCAAGCAGCAGGGAGAAGGACTAAAGCCCGGAGGCCGAGTGTGGAAGCCCGGAGGTCGGCACTGCAGGTAGAAGGACTGAAGCCGGAGGCCAAGTGTAGAAGCCCGAAGGTCAGGCACTGCAAAGAGAAGGACTGAAGCCGGAGGCCAAGTGTGAAAGCCCGAAGGTCAGGCACTGCAGGGAGAAGGACTGAAGCATGAGGCCGAGTGCTGGAGCCTGGAGGCCAGGTAAGGGAACTTAACTAGGGAAAGCTGTGAAGTAAGAACACCGAGCCGGAGTTTTGAGGCGAGCTGAGACCAAGGAACTCCTAGCCTAGGTAAGCTCCATACCGCAATAAGAAGAAGAAGAAGACAAGGGATCTCCACCTTGATTAGATGGCGACGGGTCCATCGTTGAACCAAGTTGGCCCCATGAAGAAGGATATTACACTGGTCATCCCCAAAGACCCTCTTGAGCTCACCGAACTCAAAGAGGATCTCCTCTGGATGGGATGCCTCTCCCTTATGGAGTTCTATTGGAGTTCTTGTGTGGAGTCCACCGTACACGAGATGCGTCAAGAACCCTCAACAGGACCAGAGGGAGAGGATATCCGTACTTGCCCCGACAAGTGGACTATGGGGAAGTGGCAAGAAGTGTATAGCTTCCCACGCCAAGGAGCGGGATGGACAAGTTTGAAAAAGGAGGAGTTTGCCAAGGGACGATTTGGCACCAAGGACGCCAATAATGGTTATGCGGTATGGGATTGTTTGGACATCCGCGCGAGGCGGGTCTTCTCATTCCTCGTACCGATCCTGCACCCTGAGAAACCCTCGCGAGTCACGGTCACCCTAGCTAATACGATACATGGTTCTTATCTTGGGGAAAGGGTGGTGAATTGGGCCATCATTGTGAAAGACGTGGTGATCAGATTGACAAGGAGTGTCCATAATGTCAAGCGCTCACCTCTTTGTCCATTTCTGATCCACTTATATCACCACTTCAAGGAGACTACCCCCGAGGAGGACATGGCTTATGGGACGCAACTCATGATGAAGAAATTCGAAGGAACGGAGTCAGAGTCCAAGCCAAGATCTGAAGGAGGGAGCAACTGATCCCCGTCCGAGGAAGAGGCTCTACCACCCCCCAAGCGCCCAAGACAGAGACAAGGCTGAGCACCCTCCACTCGGACTCGCGCAGTAGTTCGTGCCGTGACCACCGGACCAACGCAACTCGGAGGAAAGACTTACCCGGTCTCAGAATTGATAGAGGCTCTCCGTGTGTATGTGCAAGACGTGGATAGGACTTTGGGACAAGCGAGCAGCTTGGTGGGCAATCCTCCGCACGAAGGACTTATTTCTGCGAACATAAGAAAAGATTGGAGGAGCTGGTGATCTCCGCATCATGGAGTAGAAGGTCAACCGACTCACCCTTGATATGACGAAGGTGAAGAGTCGGGCGTTGGAGGCGGAGAAAGGTTGCAGGGAGGCTCTGTTCCAAGCCAATGTCTCGGCGGCCGCGTTACAGCAGGTAGACGAGGCATTGCGTTTCCCCGCAGATGTAGTACTAAAGGCTAAGATGTTTGATGCCAATTTGGAGAGGGATGGCCACATTTCTAGTAAGAGAGTGATTGCCTTTGAGATGGAGCAAATTATGAAGGTTGAGGCGGCTTACGCCAACATGAGATTGTTGGTGAGCAATCTCACTCACATCCTACCCAAGTTTGTGGAAGACTCTGACAGCTTTGATAAAGATGGAGACTCAAGTTTGGAGACCAATCCGGAGGAGCGTCGCTTAGGTGATCACGGCCCATGGAAGGAGAAGGAAGTGGTGGATCTCGACAGCCTGGATTTGCCCCTTTAACTCCCGAATATGAGGGTCCCAGCAGGACCATCTCCTTTGGACGTCACCACACAGATGCAAAGCGGTTGGAAGGAACGCCCGGGTGTTGCGATGGAGCCTCCACTCTCCGTGCATCCTCGCCAGCTGCCACTCAGTAACCCCTCTCGCACTACACCGATTGTGGCCACTTTGCAGGGCGGACTTCAGCTTAGGAAGACTGCAAATGAGAGTCCTCTTACTTATATACTCTAGGACAGATATCCGAACAAGATGTTATCATGGGAACCCCGAGTCAGGTATCGGTCCTCCCGACCCAATCCAGGCTTCATCCAAGCATGACTACTGTGCCACTTACTCCGGATGGCCTGGATATCTCTTTGCCTTCAAGGGAAACCTTGCTGAGGGCAACTACTGCCCAACCCACCCCTTCTACGGATGTGTTTGCGCCATTGGTGGCACTTGCGGCAGCCGCGCCCACCTCGACTTCAAGCCGGATTTCCAAGAAGCGCAAGAGGAGAGAGGAGAGGAAGAGACTAGAGGAGTTGGCCCGAAAGTAGGGCCCGAATCTTGGTTCGTTGGTCACTGTTCATTCCGCGATTTGGCCCCTGGTTGACTTTGGTTTTGACTTGGTTTTGCCTTGGGATTTGTGTAATAAGTGCCTTTCTAACGGTGCACATTGTGAGGAGTGGCAACCACCGCCGCCAAGAGTAGTTAATGCCGCCGTCTTTAGTTAGAAGGTATCGTTTGCTTTTGGACGATTGTGTGAGTTCTTGGCAGTATAAGAGTTGAGTCTCGTGGCACCTCTCTTCACTGCTTGATGTGTGTATTAGCTTTCAGTTTTATTCTAAACCTACGCTCTCAGAAAACCTTCTATGGTTGGAGAGCTCGGATTCTTTACATGACTGTGAGTGCCATTTCAAGTAGTCCACTCCTCAAGTCCGTACTAAGCGTCGAAGTCATTGTTTCCTTGTTCCATCAAGTAAAGTAGTCCGTGTGGATGGGAATAACAGGAGAGATGGTTAGATTGTTAGCCGGATGTGACTCTAACTCTGATATTTGCAGTTGTTTCCTTATTCCATCAAATAGAGTTAGTCCGTGCGGATGGGAATAACATGTGAGATTGTAAGTGTTTAGGGAAAGATAAGGGGGGAGTGACGGACGTGAAAGGGTCATAGCAAGTCCTAAGCGACCTTCCGGTGTCAGATTGGCGTCGGTCGTGAAGGTTAGTGTCGTTCCCGGAAGCATCCTGCCTCCAGCCGCATCGGATGTGGAGGGAAACTTAGAGAGTTTCGGATAGTGGGCGGGTAGGCCCCCTCCTCACTTACATTACGTCTCTCTTAGTTTTGGTAACACGGGCCTAACTCCCCTTCGAGGGGATCTCAGTGACACCATAACCATCCAAGTGAGTGAGTAGAGGTAGAACGAGAGAATGGGAGGAAGGATAGTCGTTACTTGGGTCAACATTGAAATCTCTGTGAGTCCACAGAGCATCGGTCGTGGTGATATATCCTATCCGGGTACCAACTTATGCCGGATGTCTATAGTGTACATATGTATAAAGCTTTAAGAGTAGACTACCTAAATCCCGGCCAAGTAAGATCCGGGCCAAGTAGGATCCTACCCAAGGAAGGCACTTGAGCAAGGTGGTTGGTGTAATTAACGTTCAAACCTTGAGGTCTTAACCTTTCTTTCCTTTCTTTTGATGTATCTATTGTGGTATACTTGACATTGTACAGATCTATGCTTGTTGTTAGTCGTTCTAGTTCTCAGTGGTTCTCTGTAGGAACGATTACCTTAAGGGTATCTTTGTGTTAAGATGTGAATACTTGCCAACACGTACTACGACAAGCGCTCCAAGGGCTTCAGCGTGTAGTAGAACGGCAGTATGTTACGGTAGATGCCTAACATGGAAGCCGCTTTTGGATCAAATGTGAACGAGACGATCCAAGCCGCAATGCTCACGCACGGATTCTGCAACGACGTGATTGAAGCAAGACGTATGGCTTGGGAAAAATAGCGTGACGGATTTTTGGCGGTCATGTCGCAAATGACTTCTATCAACGACACGTTGAGGATCTGGACTTCAATGGCTGTCGTTCTTACGATCGGATGATGATGGAATTAGCCTTTGAAGCAAGTCTGGATCAACTGGCAAATGAAGATGCAAAACGATGTGCTACAATGACAAAATCCGTAAATCGCTTTATGTTGCCTCCGTTCAATTGGCCGCTTCCGAAGAAAACATTGCGTCCGCATGGCGATGGCGCGAGTTTTTGATAGATACGTCATTATGGGGATAGAGTTACATAGGCCAAGTAGTGATAAAGGCCATTTTCCTCATTGTATGGTCAATTTTCTATTAATTCATTTTACCTTGCATCTTCCTATTTATATGACTGGTATTTTTTTCTCTATACGGCACTTTATTTGCAACTAAATAAGAGGATATTTGTTGCTAGTATTTTTGCTACTAAATAACATGTTATGAATTGTTTTGAATATGCTACGACCGTTTCACACCTTCAAATATTGGTGTACAAGGAACTAGCATTATGCTTGATTTAAGGTATGTACCTAAAGTTTGAAGGGAAAACTTTGTTCTTCCAAATTTTTATACTACATTGTCCCCAGTCCCTGATAAGAGCTCACTGGAGAATTTTTATTTTTTGGATTCACGGTTTAAAAGTGAGTACCATCATACCATTCAACTTTCAAGTAAAAATTGGGGACTTTGGGCAACTCCAAAAGTTTTTCTTAAAGTTTTTTTGCCTTTAAGATTTTTCTCACATGTAGAGAATTTTACCTTCCTTGGAGATGTTAAAAGCGTATGGATAATCAATCTAAAGCACATTGAGTTTGTAGAAAAAGAAGACATGAAATGGCAAATTTTGAGCATCCATGCCTTGCACAATTGTGTTGAATATGCTACACCCCTTCTTTATTGCTAAAAATTTGTATATAGCAAATTAAAGCCATGCTCCACAAAGGTAAAAGGTTAAGGGTTTTTGTTGAACAAAACTCGCTATGAATTGAAGTCAAAGTCAACTAATCCACTCGACACGAGAAATCAAATGAACCATTTTCTTGACTTCATACACTACAACCTTTTATTCCGTGCAATGGATTGCAGCTTAAAAACTATGGTGAGTATAAATAGAATTATATTGAAAGATATTACGTTTTAAAGTCCAAAATTAGACCTTAGAATTATGTTTTAATACCATTTATTCAAAATAACACTTTTGAAGTCATTCACTTGGGGAAAGGCTGTGGGATCTTACAGGTTAAAACAACATCATTGATTGAATTTCACTTGAAGATAAGATTTAATTATTCCAATTTAAGTTACATACATTATATAATAACGTTTAGTTCTAGGTGAAATTATTTTGGATTAAGTACGATGTCAAGTAATGAACCTTCATATTCACTAATTTTATAACATGCTAATTAAAAGTTTTGTGTTATGATTGACGCTTACTTTAATATGTATTGATTCAATTCTATTCATGTGAATTTATTATCATGATTCACATGAATATTTAGTTTCATGAATCATAATTAAAGGTCATGTCACACGCAAAATTATTCAACATTCAATTTGAAGTAATCCAAAATACAAAAGATGAAATTAATTTCATTAGTCACCTCTTTTTTCATATTCATCTACTATTGTAAATTACAATACAACAAAAAATTCATTTTGTAATGTAAAATTGATTGATACAGTTGTTTTTTTATGTAATAGAAATTGACATTCACTTCATTTATTATTAAGAACTCTATATTCATGACAAGAACATAACATCCGTCAAACACTAAATTTTTTGTATGTTAAAGAGTAGGTTTCAATAAATAGAGGCTACTCTAATAATAACTTGTTGTATATGGAATATTGATTATTAGTTTACTATGCATAAAATGGAGACCTTCATATGTTAGTTTATCGGAATCAAAAATCAAAACCAAATTAGTTTTAAGGAGTATTACAATATTTGAAACAATAATGGTGTTCAACCGGACAAATTTGAGGTCATAGACTCATAGGTGATGTAAATGATCTAAAATAAAAATCTTGAGACTTTATATATATTATACAAAAAACATGTAGTGTATATTCAAACTTTGAATAAAATTTGGATGATATAATGTGATAAATTTTCAACTTTCATGATACTTATTTATAACGCTATATTGAAGAGTATGCCAAATCATAATATGGATTATATTTTCTTATTAGTACTATCTTGTCCTATGAAAACATATCCAATGTAGAGTTCATGTTATTATGATACGGTTGAAATGTTTCATTTTTGTCCCATACAACATTTTATTTGCAACTAAATATCATGATATTCATCAAAATTTATCTTGCAATTAACCCTTAATGGACCAAGTGTCAAAAATGGGCTTTTAAAAAGTTTGGTCAGGTTCCTATAGTGTCAATTTTTAGCGGGGACTTTGAGCATTCCACTCTCAAATTTCAAATGGGGAGAGCGAGGACTTTGAGCAAAAACTTTTGCTAGGACACTATATTGAATGTGAGATTTTCAATACTATTGAGTAATATTTTTTCCCTTTATATTGTAGAAAATAAATTCTTGCCTTTAGTGAAAAATAGCATATTAACCCAAGTCAAACATTTTCACACATTGTCACACATTGTTGAGTAAGCTACCAAAAAGACTCCTTCTTTTACTCATAAAACTTAGAGATCTTCATATTTTTGAATTGTTTTTCTCTCCACAATAATATGTAGTGTAAATCTTCTTATTGGCCATTCGGATTATCAATCTAAAATGTATTAATTTCACAAAAATTTAAAAGGCCAATTGGCAATTTTTGAACCTCCACTCTTTGCACGGTTGTTTTCAATTTCATAAGCATGACACAATTGGTGTTGTTTGAACTTAAGGTAGAGGCACCCAATTCCAATAACTTAAGCCAGTTGGGGACTCAACTGACATTGTGTCTCATAAACATTTATGTAGAAAGATGCGGAATTAGGAATGAAACTCAACAAATATTTTGTCAAATTTAATCACAATGATTTGGAATTGATATAGAATTTAAAAGCCCAAAAATCACCGGAGCCCATAATC
The DNA here is from genome assembly GCA_963971425.1 of Bryoerythrophyllum caledonicum. Lineage (NCBI taxonomy): Eukaryota > Viridiplantae > Streptophyta > Bryopsida > Pottiales > Pottiaceae > Bryoerythrophyllum > Bryoerythrophyllum caledonicum. The sequence continues at coordinate 11,181,046 of OZ020525.1, read as the reverse complement.
AAACTGTAGAGTAGGTGAGATTCGGTGACCTCCTTCATCCAATGCCAACAAGTGAGAGTGAGTAAAAGAGAGAAGAAATGCCATGGATAACCAATTCATGGAGGGTACCCAATGCCCATCAACCTTGTTCAACTTTTGAGGCAAGGCCACCAATGAGAGCTCAATTAAGGTGGAGCAACCTAAAATTGCACACTTCATGAGCTACTGCCGAGAATGACTAGGGTTTTCAAATTTTGAGTTATCGGTCTTGGGTTGCTTCATGCACCATTTTCATGCACCATGCCATCCGTAGTCTACTGATTAGAATTGGGTGGCCAATCGGAATTGGGTTCCTCTACCTTAGTTCAATATTAGTAACTTCACACTGTAAGAAAACAAGGGTTTCTGAGATGTCAAAATGAACGTGCATTTTATCGAAATTGACGTAAAATGGGGCAATAACTAAAATCCGGGGTGTTTACGTGCCCTGGACATCCAAGAAAATCCGTGTGATGTCCCAAGAAACGTGTAAAAGTTTTTGGGACATCCAAAACGACTAGGTCTTTTCGAGGGCCTGGAGTGTGCCATTTGGCGTCCAACTTAGCGCCAAGTGGGATTTTTGAAAATGGGCAAGGACACGTCACAATGTATTTCATTCATGACATGTCCGGCGACGTGGCACTGGCTCATGTGGCACCCATTCTCGGATGCTGTTGGTTGCTGATGATGTCCTCTTGGACATCATTTTGGAACTATTGAATGTCTACGTAGACGTCCGAATAGACGTTTACCTCGACGTCTAAGTTTTTGTCATTATTTCATGGGGTGTTGTCCGGGACAATCCTTGTGCACAAGTTTGTTTGTGGGGTTATAATTATAGACATCCACCTAATACACACACACACACATACACAAAGAGAGAGAGACATAAACCCTAGCAAGCTGAGAGAGAGAGAGAGGTGTCACACCCTAATTCATTCTTGAAAAAGTGGAGATAGCCCCCCTGCCCGTCAAGACTAGTATGAATAGTCCCCTGCTCTGACGTGGCAGGGGCGCGTTCTTCGAGACGTCCTTTTTGACGTCTCAAGTGTCAGGACGTTTTCGTGGATAACTACGCGGATCTAGCTACGTCCTCACATGTTCAGCTTGATGTCCCAAAAAAACAAGGAATCACGGCCGAGTCCCCCCTCTTTTTTGACGTCCTCTGAGATGTCCAAAAGTACGCCGGGGCGTCTCAAAACCCATGTTTTCTTATAGTGTTAGCATCGAGAGGAGCAAGAGCTTCAACTTCCGAGTTTGATGAAAGAAGGCTCCAATTGATTCAATCTAGCGTTAGTGGTGGCAGCCGCTGAGAAACTCGAACATTACAAGGTGATAACTGGAATTGTAGATCAACTTAGTTAGATACATAACCTTTGGTTTATTGTTATCTCATTATTAGTCGCTTGATTGTTTGTAGAACAACCCTAGTTGTTTGTAGGACAATTGATCTAGCCTAATCAAGCGACTATTCATGTTTGTCGAACAATCCTCATTGTTTGTAGGATTAGTGTTTGTAGGAACAGTCCTCATATAAGTAGAAATTCTCATTTCTCATTGATCCTGACATTTGTATGGTTTCAAATGTTGTTGCTCTTGAGGAGCCAGTTTTTCATTAGTGAGAATTTGTTTTCAGCTTTTCAGATGGCGTGAGTTTTTTGTTTTGAATTTCTTTCACAGGTGATAGAAATTTTTCTCAGGTGGATGATGTGTTTGGAAGAGAGATACTCAAATTTCTCATGATTTCTTGGTTGCTCAAATTTTTTGCATCTATGTTGAAGCCACATTTGGGTTGCAATATGATGTTTTTGGTATATTTGCAAGTTGTATGAATTGATGTTTACAATAGTTACAAAAGTTTATATTTGTGTTGAGCCCGATTCAATGACACATGGCATTTCAAATTTAGATAATTATTGCATCTACTACATGTTTAAGAAGTTGCAAAATGGTTACGTACTCAACATGTATGGTGTTGAATATATAAAGGTTTAGATTTTGAAAAATGTTAGTTGGAGAATCGTCAAATGATGTAAGTTGGAGAATCTTCAATCCAAAGATACACATTTTAGTAAAATTTAATACCTTTTATGTATTATAAGAGTAAAATATGTGACTGTATAAATGGCCATCCACACACTCTTAAGAATATCTCACAAACCTAAATATCAAGAGGACCGCTCTTGCCCGGTTGGAGACAACGGGTCAATATACTAGATCGCAAGGACAAATGCTTCCAGAGGTTGAAATCTATCTGACAAAGGACGTTTTTTGCATGGGCAATTGTATGTTGCATTTTCAAGTGCTAGTGCTTCCAAAAATGTTTGAGTGCTTTTGCAAGGATTACCACATGCTAAAGAGAAGTTGATGCGTAATGTAGTATACAATGAAGCGCTTTTGTAATGGCATTGCAATCAAATTAAATCAAATTTAATCTTCAATGTTTAGCAAGTCAAGTTACAGCTCTTTTCTGTTGAAAACAACGAGTCAAAATACTAGTTATTGTAATATGCAGTTAGTGAAGCTTCTACATCAAACACTACATATAAAATGGATCAGACCATTTCAAAATACGTACATTAATTCTAGTACATGCAAATTAGAATATTCCACCTCAATTCTCAATCCACATCAAATCATGTTCTTCATAGAATAGTTTGGGATGTTTCAAAATTGTTGACACAAAATTTATGTGGATTATGAAGAGGTGGTGGCGAGCGGCAATGAGGTGGCGGCAAGCCATGAGGAGTGGAAGATATTTGGTAGGGAGCAGCGGTGTGGTGGCAAAGAATGGCATGACAAATGTTGAAATTTGTCCACATCAATTGTGTTCCAAAACCAAAATTGACGTGGTCCACATCATTTTTCACCCACATTACCAATGAATCCACACTATATTCAGTGTTTGGTGTAGTATAGGGTGAGGCCTCCTAGATAGGCGTCACGTGAGGTGAGCCATCCCAATGAGGAGGGAAAAGGGGGAGCCTAGTCCCGACAAAGAGGGTAGCTCACATCGCATGAGGCCCGACTAGGAGGGCCTCACCCGGCGTAAGGGCTGCACAAATCCTAAAATATTCCACCAAAACGTAATTGTCAGGTGGGCCTCCCATCCGTGAGGCCCAAGAACTGGATGGTGGGTCCCGAGAACTTCGGGAACAAGGCATTCCGTCGAGTGGGAATCACCATATTCTGTTGCGTCAAGCATTTTGTGGGACCTGATGGGCAGCCCTCCGTCCGACCTGCCCGACCAAGTGCAACTCAGCCGAAGTCCTCCTCCTGCAAAGTCTTCCCTCCACGAAGACCAACATAACCTGGATTCATACCCGGCCGGGTTAGGGCTCCGCATCCCTCCGACCCTCACAACGACGTCAAATCTCTCCGGCTCGCAGCACGACATCAAGCACGCCATCTTCGCTGCGCAACGTACGCTGTGACCCACTAGTTCACCGGCGCATGTTCACGGGGAGGATCTGCTTGGTCCACCGGCGCATGATCACGGAGGAGGACTTGCTTGGTGTGACTGCCCGGAAATGTTGGACTTGCTTGGTGCTACTGCATCCATCCCGTGTCGGCCCAGCTGCCTTGGAGAAGGGGCCGGCCCTTGCGACGATGCAGATATCTTCCACAGTTTACGAGAGCCGACTCCACTGCACGAAGGAGGGAGGCGCTCATCACGTACCGCTTGCTCGCTTTGCGCACCACCGTCGCGGAGTCAGCAGGACGGGAGCTGGTGGTTTGCTTTCACGCACACATCATTCGGTAACTAGTACATCTCCCCGGATATTAATTTACCGGTTTCATCAGCCTCAACCCGTGCCTGCCTATGTATACTTTATTTTATGTTTGATCATGTTTTGATTCTCTTCGTCGATTTTGTGAAGATCTGTGACTCGAGGTATTGTGAAGTCAAGTTGTCAATGCAATTCAGTTAACTTATGAAACGAGGATGTTCGGTTGTCTGGGGTAAAACAGAGGTGATTACGTCTGCAGAGTTTCATCCTACTCAATGCAATATGTTAGCGTACAGCAGCAGCAAGGGCCCCATTCGACTCATTGACATGCGCGAATCAGCCTTGTGTGATCGACACACGAAGATAGTGAACATAAAGATGATATTGCTTCTCTGAGATCAAAATATAAAAAGTCTACAATTCCTAAAAGCTTTCAAGCCTATTTAGCCCTTACACATCATAAGGTGCCATTGGTAGCCACAATATTCCACATGTATGGTGTCATATTTGAACATGACAAGGTTGAGATATTGAAATGACCTTCAAATGAAAGATGTTAGTAGAAGAATCTTCAATCCAAATGAATAAGTCTTGCAAAACTTTAATCACAATTTTTTGTATTTTACAGAGTAGGAGATGTACCTGTATATGTTTAAGGGTTAAAGGTTAAGTTGTGAAGGACCAAAGATCATTCGAGAGGACAGTTTAGACATTGGATAGATCACTTAATACACAAGTTGCGGAAATGCAACTCGCTGGCCAGCTTCTCTAAGTTTGAGCAGATGTTCAGATGATGCAAGTTACACAATAATGCGACTAAATGCATTGAGATATAGATCCGCCTTGACATTTGCCTGTCTTGTTCTCGTCGTCATTCAATTAGAAATTGTTGCATTTCAAGGGTTCATAAACTTCAAAAATGCCTTCATTTCTGGCAAAATATTCATACAAACTTAAGCACTGCAAGTAATAAAAAACGTAACCAGTAAGTGATCTGTCCAATGTCTGAACTGTCCCCTTGAAACACTTAAGAAACCTCGTGGGGAAAAGCCCTAAACCATATATACATAGCTAAACTAAGAATCACAGCCTGACTGGAACTTGCAATTGTGTAATCGGTGCTACGAAATGTAAAATGCATGATAAGACAAAGAGCATTGATTCATGCACGAACAAGAGACTCAGTCTCATCGTGCAAAAGGCTGGAACTAGGCCTATGGATTTGGAAGATAATTCTCTGCAAACGCACATATCAGGTTTCATCAGTAATTACAAAGGTCCGTAATCACTTTCAATACAGTGAAGAGAATGGGTTCATCACCCACGTCGTCCAGATTTCTTAACACCCTTGAAATGTGCGCCTCATGTGAAGTCAAAGGCATTCACAAAGGCGAGCCTGACGTCAACGTGCAAGCGGCGAGCTTCTTCACGATGTTGTGCGGGCCGGCGAGGTTGTCGTCAGGCTGCACTCGAGAGGTGGGGTGCCTCGAGCCCTAAACCCTGGCCGGCCGGGTATGAACGCTGGTGAGGAGGTCTTGGCGGAGGGAAGACTTCGCATGAAGGGGGGACTTCGACGCTGATTGCTCTTGGTCGGGCAGGTCGGAGGGAGGGCTGCCCTAAGCTTCTGTAAACGGCGGTCCAGGTCACTGCGGCACCCATTCTAAAAACATTGTGCGGGCGATACGTTGTTGGTGAGGTCGGGTAGCACGTTCTGTTGACTGTGGTTGTCTGCTTTTGAACTACATGGAGCTCGTACTTTGCATCTCGGTGACGGCATTGCAGAGATGTAATTGGTTGCTGGAATCAGATCAAGTAGCATTGGTTGTTGGTTGTAGTATCTGCAAGTAATGAAGGCGTCAGAGCTCGTAGGCCGAACACTTGGCATATGAGATGCTATCTACTCAGAATTACAGTCTGTAACATCGTAACATCTGTAACACTGAAACAGACATGTGTTACAGACTGTAACATCGATACACTGAAACTCTTAGTTGTCGGTCAGAGCAGGTAGCACTGTCTGTAAAATTGAAGGTAAAAGCTCTTGGGGTTAGCAACTTGAGTGAGTACTGCCTAAGCATATTTGCGTTGAAAGAGTTGTGAGCAACCGAGAATAGCAGTGAAGCTGTTAGTCTTTGTTGCTGATTGTAGAATTTACAGGTGAGTGAGTTTCATACTCTAGATTGGAGACGAAGATGGAGAACGGGGAGAGCAACCATCGTCTCCACGTCGTGGTCGTCCCACTGCCTGCGCAAGGCCACATCACGCCAATGCTGCAACTGGCGAGAAAGCTTGTCACATACGGATTCCGCATCACCTTCGTCAACACCACAGGAGGCGACGAACGCATGACGTACGCGGGGTCCAAAGCTTCCGAAATCGAGTAAGTCGCCGACCGAATCCCTCACCATCACAGCAGATTTGCGTCTGATTTCCTCGCAGTTGAATATAATCCAGGTTGTGATTAGTTTTCTAAACCCTAGGTACGTTGTGGATCGATTCGCAGTAACAACATCGACTTCATTTCCATCTCCGACGGCTTACCGGAAGATCACCCCCGCCTCCGCGACGGGACTACGTACTGCGACTTGTTGATGAACCTAGGACCTGCATTCGAGGGGCTCCTTGAGAAATTGCTGCCAATCACATACGTAATCCACGACATGGGATATCCCACGGTTCACGCCCCGGCGAAGAAGCTCGGCATCCGTATAGCGGCACTCCTGACGCCGTCTGCCATAGCCGTACAATGTTTCTTCCACTTCTCGAAGTTTTTCGCAGCGGGGCTGCTGCCGCTGCCACCGCCTCCAAGCAACGGCACTCCATCGCTCGACCTCAAAACCTTGACACTCGCGCCGCCCCGGAGCGCCGAGGAAGCGGCGGCGCGGGGGAGGCCGGTGCGGTGCCTCCCCGGCGGATCCGCGACGATGCGCGTCAAGGATCTCCCGACTAAGATGCTCACGCACGAGGTCGAGAGCGTCTGGTTCCGTTTGTTTCGGATCCAGAATCCACTTCTGACCGACTGCGAGTGTGTGATCTACAACACGTTCCAGGAGCTCGAGAAGGAGGTTCTGGACGCCAAGAGCGAGGCGCCGAACTCCAACACCTTCGCCGTGGGACCGCTGGTGTCCGTTGCGGGGGTCGGAGCTGCGCTCTCGGAGGAGGGTACGGCGTGCGTTTCCTGGCTGGACGGGCAGAAGCGCGGCTCCGTGCTCTACGCCTCGTTCGGGAGCATCATGACCGCGTCGGTGCAGCAGATGCGGGAGTTCGCCTCCGGTCTGGAGACGAGCGGGTGCGCATTCATATGGGCGGTGCGGACGGATCTCATGTGGGAGAGCGAGGCCGTGTTGCTGGAGCTCGTGGCGCGGACGCGCGACCACGCGCTAGTGGTGCCGTGGGCGCCGCAGGCGGCCGTGCTCTCGCACCCCGCGGTCGGGGCGTTCCTCACGCACTGCGGCTGGAACTCCACCACCGAGAGCGTAGCGAGTGGAGTGCCCATGCTGGCGTGGCCGCAATCCTCTGATCAGCCCACGAACTCTCACTACATCACCGATGTGTGGAAGATCGGGCTCGAGTTGGAGAGCGAGGTCAGGGATGGGAGCGCTTTGGTAACGAAGGAGGAAGTCGCGCGACAGGTGAGGCGAATCCTGGCGGCAGAGGGCGCGGATGTGGAGGTGGATGCGATCCGGGCGAACTCGAGGAGGCTGGAGATGGCTGCGAGAGAGGCTGTCGCGGAGGGAGGATCCTCGCATACAGCGATGGCGACGCTCGTGGAGATGATCCAGAAGAACGCGCAACATTCACAGAAGGCTTAGTAGAATTCGTTGCAAACTTTTCCATTCGTAAGGAACATTAACCCCTTAACCCTTACACGACGGAGCCTATGACCGTGGCATCAATCTAAATTTTCAATCGACTGTATGATCTAGTTTCTCATCAAATATAAGTGGAATTTTTTTTGGATTTTTTTCAGAGATGAGATCATATGTCTCAATTATGTTACAAAAATCACAGATCTTTTTTGTTGAAATTTGAATTTATTGTGATTTTCTGAAGAGAAAATTCATATTAGATACAAATCATGCTGAATTTTTTTGAAATTTTCACCAAAGGTGGACATTATAGTGCCAAAACTTGTGGTATAAATGAAAGTTCCGTGTTCGGCTAAGTTTAGAACCATGGTTATAGGTCCAAGTTCAAATTGCACTAACTTATTCAATTTTTACGTATTTTTTAATTTTCAAAATGGTATGGAAACGAGACATCATTAGCTTCATTTCATACGGTGGACTCTAATTCAAGAAATATCATTTTGATGGCTTGAATTCAGATCTAGAGCTAAAGCTAGAAGTTTCTTAATTTCACTATATTGAGATCCGTGTCACAAGCATTTTCTTTCTTAGATAAAACATGATTACCTCAATGAGGTCAATTTCATCATCATCTAATGCTTGTACATACAAGGAACTCTCCTTAAAAAAAATGGATGAAAAACAGTTGTGTATTTTGATTATCATTCAACAATGTCATCCAAGAAGCTAATTTCTGGCTGCTACGGCGTCTAACGATTAAGAACAACCTAGCCCAAACTAGACACCTATAGCTATTTCTGGAGAGTAGGAGTAGATGCTTGTGGCCACGGCTGTTCGAATCAACCTCGTGATTTCCCTTGTGTCTTCATCTGCCTCTCCCAATTTGGTTTTGGAATGTTGAATTGAATTGGGGTTGTGTACAATTCAGTTGTTTCTTTGTTTCTTTGGTTGTCAATAGTTCTTGAAGGATTAAGCTTTCTACGTTAAAGGCATGGTGGCAATTCTAAATAGTAGCAACTTCAATGTACAACCACCTTTAGGGAAGGTATGTACCTTTTCTGCAACCTCCCAATTGCTATTCAAGCATGGGGAACTACATGTGATTTCCTCATAAGAATTCTCGATGAATTGCACCCAAAATTGGCATCATAGCATGCAGCTCTTTGTCATGGCACCTACCAAACCTTGATTTGACATTCATTATGCATACATCTAGATCTTGGAAGATCTTGGCATCTTGATCTTTTATTTATTAATTTCAGTATTTCCACTTAATACACATAATTTGGCAAGCCTTTAATGATTTAGTAAAAGCTGAATCTAGAAGTTTGCCTACAATACATACTAAGAAAAACATTGACCAAAGTCAATGCACTTTCCGTGCACACCTCGGAAGATTATTGTGCAATCATCATCTACACCAACTGTAGATTTCAATATCTAATTTTGCAAAATTACACCCACATGCGGGAAACACCTCATATTTTTTTTCTTCCAAAAAAGCATTTTGGAAAATTTAGAATACATTTTATTGATAAAAATAAGAAGTTCAAAAGAACAAGAAGAAGAATCTCATTGCCTTGTACACACCATTCCTCTTTTCATCATGTTCAACTTCTTCTTCTTCCTATGTAGCAGTTGTTGCCTTGGAAATGCCATAAAAGCACTAGTTTGACTTCATTTTCCTCCAGTCCATCATAATGGTTTGTGGGGGTGGCATGTAGTATGTCATTTTGTATGGTCCACCTATTCAAGTTTCCAAGAGCAAACATGATCCGCAAAAATGCAAGATCCTCAATTCAAGTGGTAATAATAGTACTTATTATAATTAGTATAACTAGATCATATATTATTTATATTATTCTAATCATGTATTGATTCTTTCTACTATTATTAAAAAAACAAGTTCCTAAAATATTTTTAACTCCACATATGTCGATTTTCTATGTCTATTTTCTATGTCTAAGTCATTTCATTGTTTTCCAAGTAAATTTTTGAATGTCCTAACTAATTTCTTTTTTCTTTGCATAGAGGTCTCAATTATATTAAACTCTTATTTTCTAATGGATTGTAATGTAGCATGATAGTCTGTTTTTCCCCTTGAAATGATTTCAATCACCCCATCACATTTTCCAAAACTAATAAAAAAATATATAGCAACCAAGAACATATTGACCGCCTGTAAACTAAATTAATCTACTTTGGTTGCGTTATGATGTCATTCATTTATCTAACTTTTTCTTATGTTTTTGAACCCAAACCCTAATTCAAACCCTAATAAATTGAACTCTAAATCTCTTAGCTCCTTAACTCTAACCATAAAACCTTGACTCCATAGATGTACATTAATACTTAGCCCTATAGATTTACACTTACTCCAAAGCCTTAAAGGTTATGCTTAAATCATAAACCCTAAGGGATTGTACCTAAATCCTAAAATCATATTTAATTCTAATTCACTCTAATTACTTTTTATAGATATGATTTTTTAATTACATGCTTATCTTTGCAGACGAGCACCATGGATGGTCTCTAATCATTATGTCTAGAGGATTTAAAGCTGAAGGCTCCGAATTTGCAAAATTAGATCCAAATGCTGCAAGAGGCAAAAATAGATTGAGCTCAGTGACGCAAGTGCGGTATTACGCATACATGCTTCACCAGCGTAATCGTGCCGACCACACATTCCATGCTAGCTATAAATTGCAGTAGTACATGGTAGATGGATGGACGTGCGTTGAATAAAATTGCTTGAAGTTCATTAATGCTAATCCAAGTGCCTTGCAAAGTAAATTTTAGAGCAATATGATGGACACACTAGATGTAGGCAATTATGATGCACCATAAGTCATGCGGAAACTGATCCTCTTATCTTTGTTTTTTAGAAGGCCCGTGACAAATGAATAAACTGTATCAAGACGCCATGACCATTGTGCGCACATTTGGGCGGTCAAATCTTTTTGTGATGTTCCCGTGTAATCCGAAATGGCTTGAAATCACAAAAGAGGTGATATCCTGGCAAATTCCTCAAGATTGGACGGAATTAGTTGCATGTGTTTTCAACTTAGCCCCCAAATTCCTTTCACAATTTCACACCACAACACTTCAAAACTCTTGATTCTAGTGCAATGAATAAGGAAGGAGATAAAACAATTTATTTTTTGTTTTAATCGTAGGATCTCAATTAAGACTTTCTAAGTAACATACTCACACAATGTCATCAACTTTGACTGCATGAATCGAAAGGATATGGTGTTTGAAGTATTGAAAATGGTTCACTTTCTTCCGTACATTGAGTGGATCAGAATACTTTGACTTTGCTTAGTGTCAAAAAATTTCATTACACATGGTCTAATTTCATTACCATCATGTTAGGCATAATATTAGTTCTTGTTCACCAGTTTTAGAGGGAGAAAAGGGGTGTAGCACATTCAAAAAAATTGTGCAAGGTTCAAAACTTGCAAATTTGCGTTTTATTCTTTTGTGAAGTTGATGTGCTTTATCAGAATCTAAACCTTCAATAAGTAGGTTTCCACCACATCATGTGGTAGAAAAGATAAAATGTAAAAACTATTAAAAACCTGTAAATTTTATGTGGGAAAGTAGAAATTTTGGGTACCTCGCTCGTTAATGTCTGACATTTGAGTTTTCTCGAAAGTCACCAAAATACACTGGATAGGTACCCCAAATCTTAGGGTCTTATGTTAGTAATCGGGACCACATGCACATGGTGTCTTGCCTTGGCAAAGGTTTGGGGGAACTATTGGTCAACCCTGAGAGAACTTAGGGTACTATGGGGGAGCTTTAGCTTGCATGGGGTAGGGCCCAAGAACATTGATTGCAAAGCATTTCATTGGTGCAGAAAAAGGCGATATGAAATTTCCTCACGCTCTCTTTCTTTCCGTTTATACATCTCAAAATGTCTTCCATCTTTATACAAAATCTTCCATCTTTATACAAAATTTCAAGAATTATAAGTATGGAACTATTATTCTTACTGAGTTTAATACTTACATTTTGATTCATTGTCCAAAATGGTCAGGATGTGCGTGTGTGGTAGGCCCTTTATCTGGAATTCAAACATTAAATTGCATCTCAACACCTTCCCAAACATTCTTTGATCCTTGAAATTAGCCATGAGCTTTTGGAATTTTAACCCATAAATGATAAAATTACCAATGTGGGATTTTGCAAATCTCGAACACGTTTCCATAGTTGAAAACGGTGCTTGGTGCACACCTTACTAGACGTAAAATCCAAGCTGCAGGGAAAAGGACTGAAGCCCGGAGGCCGAGTGTGAATGCCCGGAGGTCGGCACTGCAGGTAGAAGGACTGAAGCCGGAGGCCAAGTGTGGAAGCCCAAAGGTCAGGCACTGCAGAGAGAAGGACTGAAGCCGGAGGCCGAGTGTGGAAGCCCGAAGGTCAGGCACTACAGGAAGAAGGACTGAAGCCAGAGGCCGAGTGCTGGAGCCCGGAGGCCAGGTAAGGGAACTTAACCAAAGAAAGCTGTGAAGTAAGAACACCGAGCCGGAGTTTTGAGGCGAGCTGAGACCAAGGAACTCCTAGCCTAGGTAAGCTTCATACCCAAATAAGAAGAAGAAGAAGAAGAAGAAGAAGAAGACAAGGGATCTCCACCTTGATTAGATGGCGACGGGTCCATCGTTGAACCAAGTTGGCCCCATGAAGAAGGATATTACATCGGTCATCCCCAAAGACCCTCTTGAGCTCACCGAACTCAAAGAGGATCTCCTCCGGATGGGATGCCTCTCCCTTATCGAGTTCTGTTGGAGTTCTTGTGTGGAGTCCACCGTACACGAGATGCGTCAAGAACCCTCAACAGGACCAGAGGGAGAGGGTATCCCTGCTTGCCGCGACAAGTGGACTATGGGGAAGTGGCAAGAAGTGTATAGCTTCCCACACCAAGAAGCGGGATGGACAAGTTTGAAGAAGGAGGAGTATGCCAAGGGACGATTTGGCACCAAAGACGCCAGGAATGGTTATGCGATACGGGATTGCTTGGACATTCGCGCGAGGCGGGTCTTCTCATTCCTCGTACCAATCCTGCACCCTGAGAAACCCTTGCGAATCAAGGTCACCCTAGCTATCACGATATATGGTTCTTTTCTTGGGGAATTGGTGGTGAATTGGGCCATGATTGTGAAGAACGTGGTGATCAGATTGATAAGGAGTGTCCATAATGTCAAGCTCTCACCTCTTTGTTCATTTCTGATCCACTTATATCACCACTTCAAGGAGACTACCTTCGAGGAGGACCTGGCTTATGGAACGCAACTCATGATGAAGAAATTTGAAAGAATGGAGTCTGAGTCCAAGCCTAGATCTGAAGGAGGGAGCAACTCATCCTAGTCCGAGGAGGAGGCTCTACCACCCTCCAAGCGCCCAAGACAGAGACAAGGCTGAGCACCCTCCACTCGGACTCGCGCAGTAGTTCGTGCCGCGACCACTGGACCACCGCAACTCGGAGGAAAGACTTACCCGGTCCCAGAACTGATAGAGGCTCTCCGCCTGTATGTGGAAGACGTGGATAGGACTTTGGGGCAAGCGAGTAGCTTGGTGGGCAATCCTCCGCACGAAGGATTTATTTCAACGAACAAAAGAGAAGATTGGAGGAGCTGGTGATCTCCGCATCATGGAGCAAAAGGTCAACCGACTCACCCTTGATATGACGAAGGTGAAGAGTCGGGCGTTGGAGGCGGAGAAAGGTTGCAGGGAGGCTCTGTTCCAAGCCAATGCCTCGGCGGCCGCTTTACAGCAGGTAGACGAGGCATTGCGTTTCCCCGCAGATGTAGTACTAAAGGCCAAGATGTTTGATGCCAATTTGGAGAGGGATGGCCACATTTCTAGTAAGGGAGTGATTGCCTTTGTGATGGAGCAAATTATGAAGGTTGAGGCGGCTTATGCCAACATGAGATTGTTGGTGAGCAATCTCACTCACATCCTATCCAAGTTTGTGGAAGACTCTGACAACTCCGATAAAGATGGAGACTCGGGTTCGGAGACCAATCCGGAGGAGCGTCGCTTAGGTGATCACGGCCCACGGAAGGAGAAGGAAGTGGTGGATCTCGACAGCCCCGATTTGCCCTTTCAACTCTCGAGTTTGAGAGTCCCGACAGGACCATCTCCTTCGGAGGTCACCACACAATTGCAGAGCGGTTGGAAGGAACGTCTAGGTGTTGCGATGGAGCCTTCACTCTCCGTGCATCCTCGCCAGCTGCCACTCAGCAACCCCTCTCGCACTACATCGATTGTGGCCACTTTGCAGAGCGGACTTCAACTTGGGAAGACTGCAAGTGAGAGTTCTTCTTACTTATATACTCCATGATTGATATCCAGACATGATGTTATCATGGGAACCCCGAGTCAGGTATCGGTCCTCCCGACATGATCCGGGCTTCATCCAAGCATGACTACCGTGCCACTGACCCCGGATGGCCCGGGTACCTCCTTGCCTTCAAGGGAAACCTTGCTAAGGGCAACTATTGCCCAACCCACCCCTTCTACGGATGTGTTTGCGCCATTGGTGGCACTTGCGGCAACCGCGTCCACCTCGACTTCAAGTCGGAGTTCCAAGAAGCGCAAGAAGAGAGAGGAGAGGAAGAGACTAGAGGAGTTGGCCCGAAAGTAGGGCCCGAATCTTGGTTTGTAGGTCATTGTTCATTCCGCGATTTGGCCCCCGATTAACTTTGGTTTTGACTTGGTTTTGCCTTGGAATTTGTGTAATAAATTATCTTCTGACGGTGCACGTTGTGAGGAGTGGCAACCACCGCCGCCAAGAGTAGTTAATGCCGCCGTCTTTAGTTAGAAGGTATCGTTTGCTTTTGGACGATTGTGTGAGTTCTTGGCAGTACAAGAGAAGAGTCTCGTGGCACCTCTCTTCACTGCTTGATGTGTGTATTAGCTTTCAGTTTTATTCTAAACCTACGCTCTCAGAAAACCTTCTATGGTTGGAGAGCTCGGATTCTTTACATGACTGTGAGTGCCATTTCAAGTAGTCCACTCCTCAAGTCCGTACTTAGCGTCGAAGTCATTGCTTCCTTGTTCCATCAAGTAGAGTATTCGGTGAGGATGAGAATAACATGAGAGATGATTAGATTGTTAGTTGGGTGTAACTCTAACTCTGATATTTGCAGTTGTTTCCTTATTCCATCAAATAGAGTTAGTCCGTGTGGATGGGAATAACATGTGAGATTGTAAGTGTTTAGGGAAAGATAAGGGGGGAGTGACGGACGTGAAAGGGTCATAGCAAGTCCTAAGCGACCTTCCAGTGTCAGATTGGCGTCGGTCGTGAAGGCTAGTGTCGTTTCCGGAAGCATCCTGCCTCCAGCCGCATCGGATGTGGAGGGAAACTTAGAGAGTTTCGGATAGTGGGCGGGTAGGCCCCCTCCTCACTTACATTACGTCTCTCTTAGTTTCGGTAACACGGGCCTAACTCTCCTTCGAGGGGATCTCAGTGACACCATAACCGTCCAAGTGAGTGAGTAGAGGTAGAACGAGAGAATGGGAGGAAGGATAGTCGTTACTTGGGTCAACATTGAAATCTCTGTGAGTCCACAGAGCATCGGTCGTGGTGATATATCCTATCCGGGTACCAACTTACGCCGGATGTCTATAGTGTACATATGTATAAAGCTTTAAGAGTAGACTACCTAAATCCCGGCCAAGTAAGATCCGGGCCAAGTAGGATCCTACCCAAGGAAGGCACTTGAGCAAGGTGGTTGGTGTAATTAACGTTCAAACCTTGAGGTCTTAACCTTTCTTTCCTTTCTTTTGATGTATCTATTGTGGTATACTTGACATTGTACAGATCTATGCTTGTTGTTAGTCGTTCTAGTTCTCAGTGGTTCTCTGTAGGAACGATTACCTTAAGGGTATCTTTGTGTTAAGATGTGAATACTTGCCAACACGTACTACGACAAGCGCTCCAAGGGCTTCAGCGTGTAGTAGAACGGCAGTATGTTACGGTAGATGCCTAACATGGAAGCCGCTTTTGGATCAAATGTGAACGAGACGATCCAAGCCGCAATGCTCACGCACGGATTCTGCAACGACGTGATTGAAGCAAGACGTATGGCTTGGGAAAAATAGCGTGACGGATTTTTGGCGGTCATGTCGCAAATGACTTCTATCAACGACACGTTGAGGATCTGGACTTCAATGGCTGTCGTTCTTACGATCGGATGATGATGGAATTAGCCTTTGAAGCAAGTCTGGATCAACTGACAAATGAAGATGCAAAACGATGTGCTACACTGACAAAAGCCGTGAATCGCTTTATGTTGCCTCCATTCAATTGGCCGCTTCCGAAGAAAACATTGGGTCCGCATGGCGATGGCGCGAGTTTTTGATAGATACGTCATTATGGGGATAGAGTTACATAGGCCAAGTAGTGATAAAGGCCATTTTCCTCATTGTATGGTCAATTTTCTATTAATTCATTTTACCTTGCATCTTCCTATTTATATGACTGGTATTTTTTTCTCTATACGGCACTTTATTTGCAACTAAATAAGAGGATATTTGTTGATAGTATTTTTGCTACTAAATAACATGTTATGAATTGTTTTGAATATGCTACGACCGTTTTACACCTTCAAATATTGGTGTACAAGGAACTAGCATTATGCTTGATTTAAGGTATGTACCTAAAATTTGAAGGGAAAACTTTGTTCTTCCAAATTTTTATACTACATTGTCCCGGGTCCCTGATAAGAGCTCACTGGAGAATTTTTATTTTTTGGATTTACGGTTTAAAAGTGAGTACCATCATACCATTCAACTTTCAAGTAAAAATTGGGGACTTTATGCAACTCCAAAAGTTTTTCTTAAAGTTTTTTTGCCTTTAAGATTTTTCTCACATATAGAGAATATTACCTTCCTTGGAGATGTTAAAAGCGTATGGATAATCAATCTAAAGCACATTGAGTTTGTAGAAAAAGAAGACATGAAATGGCAAATTTTGAGCATCCATGCCTTGCACAATTGTGTTGAATATGCTACACCCCTTCTTTATTGCTAAAAATTTGTATATAGCAAATTAAAGCCATGCTCCACAAAGGTAAAAGGTTAAGGGTTTTTGTTGAACAAAACTCGCTATGAATTGAAGTCAAAGTCAACTAATCCACTCGACACGAGAAATCAAATTGAACCATTTTCTTGACTTTATACACTACAACCTTTTATTCCGTGCAATGGATTGCAGCTTAAAAACTACGGTGAGTTTAAATAGAATTATATTGAAAGATATTACGTTTTAAAGTCCAAAATTAGACCTTAGAATTATGTTTTATTGCCATTTGTTCAAAATGGCACTTTTAAAGTCATTCAATTGGGAAAAGGCCGTGGGATTTTACAGGTTAAAACAACATCATTGATTGAATTTCACTTGAAGATAAGATTTAATTATTCCAATTTAAGTTACATACATTATATAATAACGTTTAGTTCTAGGTGAAATTATTTTGGATTAAGTACGATGTCAAGTAATGAACCTTCATATTCACTAATTTTATAACATGCTAATTAAAAGTTTTGTGTTATGATTGACGCTTACTTTAATATGTATTGATTCAATTCTATTCATGTGAATTTATTATCATGATTCACATGAATATTTAGTTTCATGAATCATAATTAAAGGTCATGTCACACGCAAAATTATTCAACATTCAATTTGAAGTAATCCAAAATACAAAAGATGAAATTAATTTCATTAGTCACCTCTTTTTTCATATTCATCTACTATTGTAAATTACAATACAACAAAAAATTCATTTTGTAATGTAAAATTGATTGATACAGTTGTTTTTTTATGTAATAGAAATTGACATTCACTTCATTTATTATTAAGAACTCTATATTCATGACAAGAACATAACATCCGTCAAACACTAAATTTTTTGTATGTTAAAGAGTAGGTTTCAATAAATAGAGGCTACTCTAATAATAACTTGTTGTATATGGAATATTGATTATTAGTTTACTATGCATAAAATGGAGACCTTCATATGTTAGTTTATCGGAATCAAAAATCAAAACCAAATTAGTTTTAAGGAGTATTACAATATTTGAAACAATAATGGTGTTCAACCGGACAAATTTGAGGTCATAGACTCATAGGTGATGTAAATGATCTAAAATAAAAATCTTGAGACTTTATATATATTATACAAAAAACATGTAGTGTATATTCAAACTTTGAATAAAATTTGGATGATATAATGTGATAAATTTTCAACTTTCATGATACTTATTTATAACGCTATATTGAAGAGTATGCCAAATCATAATATGGATTATATTTTCTTATTAGTACTATCTTGTCCTATGAAAACATATCCAATGTAGAGTTCATGTTATTATGATACGGTTGAAATGTTTCATTTTTGTCCCATACAACATTTTATTTGCAACTAAATATCATGATATTCATCAAAATTTATCTTGCAATTAACCCTTAATGGACCAAGTGTCAAAAATGGGCTTTTAAAAAGTTTGGTCAGGTTCCTATAGTGTCAATTTTTAGCGGGGACTTTGAGCATTCCACTCTCAAATTTCAAATGGGGAGAGCGAGGACTTTGAGCAAAAACTTTTGCTAGGACACTATATTGAATGTGAGATTTTCAATACTATTGAGTAATATTTTTTCCCTTTATATTGTAGAAAATAAATTCTTGCCTTTAGTGAAAAATAGCATATTAACCCAAGTCAAACATTTTCACACATTGTCACACATTGTTGAGTAAGCTACCAAAAAGACTCCTTCTTTTACTCATAAAACTTAGAGATCTTCATATTTTTGAATTGTTTTTCTCTCCACAATAATATGTAGTGTAAATCTTCTTATTGGCCATTCGGATTATCAATCTAAAATGTATTAATTTCACAAAAATTTAAAAGGCCAATTGGCAATTTTTGAACCTCCACTCTTTGCACGGTTGTTTTCAATTTCATAAGCATGACACAATTGGTGTTGTTTGAACTTAAGGTAGAGGCACCCAATTCCAATCACTTAAGCCAGTTGGGGACTCAACTGACATTGTGTCTCATAAACATTTATGTAGAAAGATGCGGAATTAGGAATGAAACTCAACAAATATTTTGTCAAATTTAATCACAATGATTTGGAATTGATATAGAATTTAAAAGCCCAGAAATCACCGAAGCCCATAATCAAACTGTAGAGTAGGTGAGATTCGGTGCCCTCCTTCACCCAATGCCAACAAGTGAGAGTGAGTAAAAGAGAGAAGAAATGCCATGGATAACCAACTCATGGAGGGTACCCAATGCCCATCAACCTTGTTCAACTTTTAAGGCAAGGCCACCAATGAGAGCTCAATTAAGGTGGAGAAACCTAAAATTGCACACTTCATGAGCTACTGCCGATAATGACTCGGGTTTTCAAATTTTGAGTTATCGGTTTTGGGTTGCTTCATGCACCATTTCATGCATTTACCATTTTCATGCACCATGCCATCCATAGTCTACTGATTAGAATTGGGTGGCTGATTGGAATTGGGTTCCTCTACCTTAGTTGAGTATTAGTAACTTTAGCATCAAGAGGAGCAAGGGCTTCAACTTCCTTGTTTGATGAAAGAAGGCTCCAATTGATTCAATCTAGCATTAGTGGTGGCAGCCGCTGAGAAACTCGAACATTACAAGGTGATCACTAGAATTGTAGATCAACTTAGTTAGATACATAACCTTTGGATTATTGTTGTTTCAATATTAGTTGCTTGATTGTTTGTAGAACAACCCTAGTTGTATGTAGGACAACTGATCTAGCCTAATCAAGCCACTATTCATGTTTGTAGTACAATCCTCATTGTTTGTAGGATCAATGTTTGAAGGAACAATTCTCGTACATGTAGAAATTCTCATTTCTCATTGATCATGTTATTTGTATGGTTTGAAATGTTGCCGCTCTTGAGGAGCCAGTTTTCATTTGTAAGAGTATGTTTTTTATTTTCAGATGGCATGAGTTTTTTGTTTTGAATTTTTTTCACATGTGATAGAAATTTTCTCAGGTGGATGATGTGTTTGGAAGAGAGATACTCCAATTTCTCATGGTTTCTTGGTCGCTCAAATTTTTTGCACCTATGTTGAAGCCACATTTGGGTCGCAGTATGATGTTTTTGGTATATTTGCAAGTTGTATGAATTGATGTATACAATAGTTACAAAAGTTTATATTTGTGTTGAGCCCGATTCAATGACACATGGCTTTCAAATTCAGATAATTATTGCATCCACTACATGTTTAAGAAGTTGCAGAATGGTTACGTACTTAAAATGGTTACCCTCGAAAGGGGGAAGTAGTTCCTGCTTACTAATTCCCTGTCCGGTGGGCATGGTCTTAGTAGTGGAACAAACATACACTTTATTCACGCCGGACTCCTTTGGAGACCGGCGTTCTTCTTCTGCATCTATGTTGAAGCCACATTTGGGTCGCAGTATGATGTTTTTGGTATAATTGCAAGTTGTATGAATTGATGTTTACAATAGTTACAAAAGTTTATATTTGTGTTGAGCCCGATTCAATGACACATGGCATTTCAATTCAGATAATTATTGCATCTACTACATGTTTAAGAAGTTGCAAAATGGTTACGTACTCAACATGTATGGTGTTGAATTTATAAAGGTTTAGATTTTGAAAATTGTTAGTTGGAGAATCGTCAAATGATGTAAGTTGGAGAATCTTCAATCCAAAGATACACATTTTAGTAAAATTTAATACCTTTTATGTATTAAAAAGAGTAAAATATGTGACTGTATAAATGGCCATCCACACACTTTTAAGAATATCTCACAAACCTAAATATCAAGAGGACCGCTCTTGCCCGGTTGGAGACAACGGGTCAATATACTAGATCGCAAGGACAGATGCTTCCAGAGGTTGAAATCTATCTGACAAAGGACGTTTTTTGCATGGGCAATTGTATGTTGCATTTTCAAGTGCTAGTGCTTCCAAAATGTTTGAGTGCTTTTGCAAGGATTACCACATGCTAAAGAGAAGTTGATGCGCAATGTAGTGTACAATGAAGCGCTTTTGTAATGGCATTGCAATCAAATTAAATCAAATTTAATCTTCAATGTTTAGCAAGTCAAGTTACAGCTCTTTCCTGTTGAGGACAACAAGTCAAAATACTAGTTATTGTAATATACAGTTAGTGAAGCTTCTACACCAAACATTACATATAGTGTGGATCAGACCAATTCAAAATACATACAGTAACTCTAGTACACGCAAATTAGAATATTCCACCTCAATTCTCAATCCACATCAAATGATGTTACTCATAGAATAGTTTAAAATGTTTCAAAATTATTGATACAAAATTTATGTGGATTATGAAGAGGTGGTGGCGAGCGGCGGTGAAGTGGCAGCAAGCGATGAGGATTGGAAGATATTTGGTAGGGAGCAGCGGTGTGGTGGCAAAGGATGGCATGACAAATGTTGAATTGTGTCCACATCAATTACGTTCCAAAACCAAAATTGATGTGGTCCACATCATTTTTCACCCACATTACCAATGAATCCACACTATACTCAGTGTTTGGTGTAGGATAGGGTGAGGCCCTCCAAGACAGGCCTCATGTCAGGTGAGCTATCCCAACAAGGAGGGAAAAGGGGGAGCCTGGTCCCAATGAAGCGTGTAGCTCACATCGCATGAGGCCTGACTAGGAGGGCCTCACTCGGCGTTACAGCTCGACAAACCCTAAATATTCCACCAAAATGTAATTGTCAGGCAGGCCTCCCACCCGGGAACTGGATGGTGAGTCCCGAGAACTTCGGGAACAGGGCATTCCGAGTGGGAATCACCGTATTCTGTTGCGTCAAGCATTTTGTGGGACCTGATGGGCAGCCCTCCGTCCGACCTGCCCGACCAAGTGCATCTCAGTCGAAGTCCTCCTCCTGCAAAGTCTTCTCTCCACGAAGACCAACCTAACCTGGGTTCATACCCGGCCGGGTTCGGGCTCGGCATCTCTCCGACCTGCACAACGACGTCAAGCTCGCCATCTTCGCTGTCACCCACAAGTTCACCGGCGCATGTTCACGGGGAGGATCTGCTTGGTCATCCGGCGCATGATCACGTAGAAGGACTTGCTCGGTGTGATTGCGCGGAAATGTTGGACTTGCTTGGTGCTACTGCATCCATCCCATATCGGCCCAGCTGCCTTGGAGAAGGGCCGGCCCTTGCGACGATGCAGTGATCTTCCACAGTTTACGAGAGCCGACTCCACTGCACGAAGGAGGGAGGCGCTCATCACGTACCGCTTGCTCGATTGCGCACCACCGTCGCGGAGTCAGCAGGACGGGAGCTGGTGGTTTGCTTTCACGCACACATCATTCGGTAACTAGTACATCTCCCCGGATATTAATTTTCCGGTTTCATCAGCCTCAACCCGTGCCTGCCTATGTATACTTTATTTTATGTTTGATCATGTTTTGATTCTCTTCGTCGATTTTGTGAAGATCTGTGACTCGAGGTATTGTGAAGTCAAGTTGTCTATGCAATTCAGTTAACTTATGAAACGAGGATGTTCGGTTGTCTGGGGGTAAAACAGAGGTGATTACGTCTGCAGAGTTTCATCCTACTCAATGCAATATGTTAGCGTACAGCAGCAGCAAGGGCTCCATTCGACTCATTGACTTGCGCCAATCAGCCTTGTGTGATCGACACACGAAGATAGTGAACATAAAGATGATATTGCTTCTCTGAGGTCAAAATAAAAAAAGTCTACAATTCCTAAAAGCTTTCGGCCTATTTAGCCCTTACACATCATAAGGTGCCATTGGTAGCAACAATATTCTACATGTATGGTGTCATATTTGAACACGACAAGGTTGAGATATTGAAATGACCTCCAAATGAAAGATGTTAGTAGAAGAATCTTCAATTCAAAGGAGTAAGCCTTGCAAGACTTTCAACACAATTTTTTGTATTTTACAGAGTAGGAAACATGCCTATATATATGGTTACCCGCTGATGTTTAAGGGTTAAAGGTTAACTTGTGAAACACCAAAGATCATTCGAGAGGACAATTTAGACATCAGATAGATCACTTAATACACAAGTTGCGGAAATGCGACTGGCTGGCCAACTTCTCTAGGTTTGAGCAGATGTTCATATGATGCAAGTTACATGATGATGCGACTAGATGCATTGAGATATAGGTCCGTCTTGACATTTGCCTACCTTGTTCTCGTTTTCACTAAATTAGAAAATGTTTCATTTCAAAGGTACATAAACTTCAAAAATGCCTTCATTTCTGGCAAAATATTCATACAAACTTAAGCACTGCAAGTAATAAAAAACGTAACCAATAAGTGATCTGTCCAATGTCTGAACTGTCCCCTTGAAACACTTAAGAAACCTCGTGGGGAAAAACCCTAAACCCTGTATAGATAGCTAAACTAAGAATCACAGCCTGACTGGAACTTGCAATTGTGCAATCGGTACTACGAAATGTAGAATGCATGATAAGACAAAGAGCATTGATTCATGCACGAACAAGAGACTCAGTCTCATCGTGCAAAAGGCTGGAACTAGGCCTATGGATTTGCAAGATAATTCTCTGCAAACGCATATATCAGGTTTCATCAGTAATTACCAAGGTCGGTAATCACTTTCAATACATCGAAGAGAATGGGTTCATCACTCACGTCGTCCAGATTTCTTAACACCCTTGTAAAGTGCGCCTCATGTGAAGTCACGGCATTCACAAGCGGCGAGCTTCTTTACGATGCTTGTGAGGGGCGGGGAGGTTGTCGTTGGGCTGCACTAGAGAGGTGGGTTGCCTCGAGCCCTAAACCCTGGCCGGCCGAGTATGATCGCAGGTGAGGAGGTCTTGGCGGAGGGAAGACTTCTCATGAAGGGGAATTCGACGCTGATTGCTCTTGGTCGGGCAGGTCGGAGGGAGGGCTGCCCTAAGCGTCTGGATACGACGCCCATTCTAAAAACATTGTGCGGGCGTTACGTAGTTGGTGAGGTCAGGTACAGGTAGACCTCGATAAGTGTTACCTCGATAAGTGTTAAAACTCTATATGTGTTATGGAGATTTCCGCTCCCTTAAAATTAAGACTAGTAAGTGTTATGTGTTAAGTGTTACGCAATGTCGGGCTCCCGACTTTGTTAATTTTACCTCGGTAAGTGATAAGTTTCCAAAAAGAGGCTTTTCGTAATAGCCATCGCTTGGGGGGAGATAATTTTGAGATAAAGAAATAGTTTCTAGTTGCAAAGTGACTCTAGATGTTTATTCTAGAAACAACTTGATAGGTAGATGTATTTTTAAGTTCATAAACTAATACAAGTTTAGGGTTTATAAGCTTAAAAGTACACTGATCTTTGAAGCCTAATGTAGGTTCAAGATTGAGGGTGTTACGATTAGAGTTTTTGCCTCCAAATACAACTAGTCGTTTCTAGCATATGGATGCAGGGATCATTCAAAGCTCAATACAGGAAGTTATTAATTCAACATCAAATAGATTGTATTTCAACTGGCAAGAGTTTTGCGATTGATGTGTACCAAGCTGTGACCATGCGTGAGAAGGCTTGGCGTAACGGAGTGACTCCAATAACAATTCAAAATTGTTGGAGACACACAAGAATTCTTTCAGTTCTTGTAGAAAATGAAGTCCTTCAAGAACAGTAAAGGAAAGAGGTAGAGGAGGTTGTTGTTGTATTGGAACAACTAAGTTTGATATCCTCTAAGACTGAGACCCCTAACATGAATGTTCAAGAGTATTTAAATGATGAGCTCGAGTTTGATTTGAATAATCCTTATCAGCCCACTGATGAAGAAATTATTGAAATGCTTGCATCTCAACAACAAGGTAGTGAACACAAAGATAGTGATCCTGATGAAGCTAATCCTCACGATGTAGTAGATGAAGTTGTAGGCTTTAAAAATATAGGTAGTGCTTTTCAAACTTTCAAGAAGTTTTTGGAGCAAAGACCTAATGACACCATGTTATCTATTACGAATATTGCAGCACTAGAAAAGGAAGTAGAATCTTGGTGTGTAGCAGAAACTGGCCAAAGTACTATAGATTCATTCTTTCGACGGACTTAGATGAATAATGAATCAATATTTTGTAATTTCATCCATTTTTTCTATAAATGTTATGTATTTACCTTTTTAATTCATCTAAGTGTTATTTTTTATAAGTGTTACAAATCATCGGCATTTTTTATAAGTGTTACAAATCACCCTCTACAAGTGTTATGTGTTACTAGTGTCTAAGTGTTAACTAAAAGTATGCTCCCAACCCCTAACACTTATCGAGGTCTGACTGTAGCACGTTCTGTTGACTGTGTTTGTCTGCTTTTGAACTTCTTGGAGCCATTACCTCGTACTTTGCATCTCAGTGACGGCATTATAGAGATGTAATTGGTTGCTGGAACCAAATCAAGTAGCATTGGTTGTTGGTCGTAGTATCTGCATGTAATGAAGGTGTCAGAGCTCGTAGGCCGACATTTGGCATATGAGATGCGATCTACTCAGAATTACAATCTGTAACATCGTACGATACAGTGAAACTCTTAGTTGTTCGTCAGAGCAGGTAGCACTGTCTATAAAATTGAAGGGATGAGCTCTTTGGGTTAGCAAAATTGAGCGAGTACTGCCTTAGCATATGAGTGTTGAAAGAGTTGTGAGCAACCGAGAATAGCAGTGAAGCTGTTAGTCTTTATTGCTGATTGTAGAATTTACAGGTGAGTGAGTGTCGTACTCTAGATTGGAGACGAAGATGGAGAACGGGGAGAGCAACCATCGTCTCCACGTCGTGGTCGTCCCACTGCCTGCGCAAGGCCACATCACGCCAATGCTGCAACTGGCGAGAAAGCTTGTCACATATGGATTCCGCATCACCTTCGTCAACACCGCAGGAGGCGACGAACGCATGACGTACGCGGGGTCCAAAGCTTCCGAAATCGAGTAAGTCGCCGACCGAATCCCTCACCATCACAGCAGATTTGCGTCTGATTTCCTCGCAGTTGAATATAATCCAGGTTGTAATTAGTTTTCTAAACCCTAGGTACGTTGTGGATCGATTCGCAGTAACAACATCGACTTCATTTCCATCCCCGACGGCTTACCGGAAGATCACCCCCGCCTCCGCGACGGGACTACGTACTGCGACTTGTTGATGAACCTAGGACCTGCACTCGAGGAGCTCCTTGAGAAATTGCTGCCAATCACATACGTAATCCGCGACATTGGATATCCCGCGGTTCACGCCCCGGCGAAGAAGCTCGGCATCCGTATAGCGGCACTCCAGACGTCGTCTGCCATAGCCGCACAATGTTTCTTCCACTTCTCGAAGTTTCTCGCAGCGGGGCTGCTGCCGCTGCCACCGCCTCCAAGCAACGGCACTCCATCGCTCGACCTCAAAACCTTGACACTCGCGCCGCCCCGGAGCGCCGAGGAAGCGGCGGCGCGGGGGAGGCCGGTGCGGTGCCTCCCCGGCGGATCCGCGACGATGCGCGTCAAGGATCTCCCGACTCTGATGCTCACGCACGAGATCGAGAGCGTCTGGTTCCGTTTGTTACGGATCCAGAATCCACTTCTGACCGACTGCGAGTGTGTGATCTACAACACGTTCCAGGAGCTCGAGAAGGAGGTTCTGGACGCCAAGAGCGAGGCGCCGAACTCCAACACCTTCGCAGTGGGACCGCTGGTGTCGGCCGCGGGGGTCGGAGCTGCGCTCTCGGAGGAGGGTACGGCTTGCGTTTCCTGGCTGGACGGGCAGAAGCGCGGCTCCGTGCTCTACGCCTCGTTCGGGAGCATCACGAACGCGTCGGTGAAGCAGATGCGGGAGTTCGCCTCCGGTCTGGAGACGAGCGGGTGCGCATTCGTATGGGCGGTGCGGACGGATCTCATGTGGGAGAGCGAGGCCGTGTTGCTGGAGCTCGTGGCGCGGACGCGCGACCACGCGCTAGTGGTGCCGTGGGCGCCGCAGGCGGCCGTGCTCTCGCACCCCGCGGTCGGGGCGTTCCTCACGCACTGCGGCTGGAACTCCACCACCGAGAGCGTAGCGAGTGGAGTGCCCATGCTGGCGTGGCCGCAATTCTCTGATCAGCCCACGAACTCTCACTACATCACCGATGTGTGGAAGATCGGGCTCGAGTTGGAGAGCGAGGTCAGGGATGGGAGCGCTTTGGTAACGAAGGAGGAAGTCGCGCGACAGGTGAGGCGAATCCTGGCGGCAGAGGGCGCGGATGTGGAGGTGGATGCGATCCGGGCGAACTCGAGGAGGCTGGAGGTGGCTGCGAGAGAGGCTGTCGCGGAGGGAGGATCCTCGCATACAGCGATGGCGACGCTCGTGGAGATGATCCAGAAGGACGCGCAACATTCACAGAAGGCTTAGTAGAATTCGTTCCATTCGTAAGGAACATTAACCCTTTAACCCTTAAACGACGGAGCCTATGACCGTGGCATCAATCTAAATTTTCAATCAACTGTATGATCTAGTTTCTCATCAAATATAAGTGGAATTTTTTAAATTTTTTTTCAGAGATGAGATCATATGTCTCAATTATGTTACAAAAATCACAGATTTTTTCGTTGAAATTTGAATTTACTGTGATTTTCTGAAGAAAAAGTGAAGAAAAATCATATTAAATACAAATTATGCTAAAATTTTCTGAAAATTTCACCTAAGGTGGACATTATAGTGCCAAAACTTGTGGTGTAAATGAAAGTTTTGTGTTTGGCTAAATTTAGAACCATGGTTATAGGTCCAAGTTCAAATTGCAATAACTTATTCGATTTTATGTATTTTTTAATTTTCAAAATGGTATGGAATCTAGACATCATTAGCTTCATTTCATTAGTTGGACTCAGATTCAAAAATATCATTTTGATGGCTTGAATTCAGATCTAGAGCTAGAGCTAGAAGTTTCTCAATTTCACTATTTTGAGATCCGTGTCACAAGCATTTTCTTTCTTAGATAAAACATGATTACCTCAATGAGGTCAGTTTCATCATCATCTAATGCTTTTACATACAAGGAACTCTCCTTAAAAAAAGGGGATGAAAAACAGTTATTTACGTTGATTATCAATAATGTCATCCGAGAAGCCAATTTTTGGCTGCTTCGGCGTCTAAGGGTGTGCACGGCTATTCGAATCAACCTAGTGATCCCCGTGTGTCTCCTGATTTGGTTTTGGAATGTTGAATTGAATTGGGGTTGTGTTCAATTCAATTGTTTCTTTGGTTGTCAATAGTTTTTGAAGGATTAAACTTTCTACGTCAAAGGCATGGTGGCAATTCTAAATAGTAGCAACTTTAATGTACAACCACCTTTAGGGAAGGTATGTACCTTTTCTGCAACCTCCCAATTGCTATTGAAGCATGGGGAACTGCATGTGATTTCCTCATAAGAGTTCTCGATGAATTGCACCCAAAATTGGCATCATAGCATGCAGGTTTTCGTCAAGGCACCTACCAAACCTTGATTTGACATTCAACATGCATACATCTAGATCTTGGAAGATCTTGGCATCTTGATCTTTTATTTATTAATTTCAGTATTTCCACTTAATACACATAATTTGGCAAGCCTTTAATGATTTAGTAAAAGATGAATCTAGAAGTTTGCCTACAATACATACTAAGAGAAACATTGACCAAAGTCAATGCACTTTCCGTGCACGCTCGGAAGATTATTGTGCAATCATCATCAACACCAACTGTAGATTTCAATATCTGATTTTGCACAATTACACCCACATGCAGGAAACACCTCATATTTTTTTCTTCCAAAAAAGCATTTGGGAACCTTTAGGAAGCATTCTATTGATAAATATAAGAACTTCAAAAGAACAAGAAGAAGAATCTCATTGCCTTGTACACACCATTCCTCTTTTCATCATGTTCAACTTCTTCTTCTTCCTATGTAGCAGTTGTTGCCTTGGAAATGCCATAAAAGCACTAGTTTGACTTCATTTTCCTCCAGTCCATTATAATGGTTTGTGGAGGTGGCATGT
The DNA here is from genome assembly GCA_963971425.1 of Bryoerythrophyllum caledonicum. Classification (NCBI taxonomy): domain Eukaryota; kingdom Viridiplantae; phylum Streptophyta; class Bryopsida; order Pottiales; family Pottiaceae; genus Bryoerythrophyllum; species Bryoerythrophyllum caledonicum. Next base: position 11,152,474 of record OZ020525.1, on the reverse strand, counting down.
AGTATGTCATTTTGTATGCTCCACCTATTCAAGTTTCCAAGAGCAAACATGATCTGCAAAAATGCAAGATCCTCAATTTCAAGTCGCAATAATAGTAGTTATTATAATTAGTATAACTAGATCATATATTATTTATATTATCCTAATCATGTATTGATTCTATTTACTATTATAAAAAAACAAGTTCCTAAAATATTTTTAACTCCACATTTGTCGATTTTCTATGTCTATTTCCTATGTCTAAGTCATTTCCTTGTTTTCCAAGTAAATTTTTTAATATCCTAACTAATTTCTTGCTTCTTTGCATAGAGGTCTCAATTATAATAAACCCTTCTTTTCTAATGGATTGTAATGTAGCATGATAATATGTTTTTCCCCTTGAAATGATTTCAATCACCCCATCACATTTTCCAAAACTAATAAAAAATATGTAGCAACCAAGAACATATTGACCACCTGTAAACTAAATTAATCTACTTTGGTTGCGTTATGTTGTCATTCATTAATCTAACTTTTTCTTATGTTTTTGAACCCAAACCCTAATTCTAACCCTAATAAATTGAACTCTAAATCTCTTAGCTCCTTAACTCTAACCATAAAACCTTGACTCCATAGATGTACATTAATACTTAGCCCTATAGATTTACACTTACTCCAAAGCCTAAAAGGTTATGCTTAAATCATAAACCCTAAGGGATTGTACCTAAATCCTAAAATCATATTTAATTCTAATTCACTCTAATTACTTTTTACAGACATGATTTTTTAATTACATGCTTATCTTTGTAGATGAGCACCATGGATGGTCTCTAAACATTATGTTAGAGGATTTGAAGCTGAAGGCTCCGGATTTGCAAAATTAGATCCAAATGCTGCAAGAGGCAAAAATAGATTGAGCTCAGTGACGCAAGTGCGGTATTACGCATACATGCTTCACCAGCGTAATCGTGCCGACCACACATTCCATGCTGGCTATAAATTGCAGTAGTACATGGTAGATGGATGGACGTGCGTTGAACAAAATTGCTTGAAGTTCATTAATGCTAATCCAAGTGCCTTGCAAAGTAAATTTTAGAGCAATATGATGGACACACTAGATGTAGGCAATTATGATGCACCATAAGTCATGTGGAAACTGATCCTCTTATCTTTGTTTTTTAGAAGGCCCGTGACAAATGAATAAATTGTATCAAGACGCCATGACCATTGTGCGCACATTTGGGCGGTCAAATCTTTCTGTGACGTTTACGTGTAATCTGAAATGGCTTGAAATCACAAAAGAGGTGATATCCTGGCAAATTCTACAAGATTGGACGGAATTAGTTGCATGTGTTTTCAACTTAGCCCCCAAATTCCTTTCACAATTTTACACCACAACACTTCAAAACTCTTGATTCTAGTGCAATGAATAAGGAAGGAGATAGAACAAACTATTTTTAGTTTTAATCGTAGGATCTCAATTAAGACTTTCTAAGTAACATACTCACACAATGTCATCAACTTTGACCACATGAATCAAAAGATTATGGTGTTTGAAGTATTGAAAATGGTTCACTTTCTTCCGTACATTGAGTGGATCAGAATACTTTGACTTTGCTTAGTGTCAAAATTTTGCATTACACAAGGTCTAATTTCATTACCATCATATTAGGCATAATATTAGTTCTTGTTCACCAGTTTTAGATGGAGAAAAGGGGTGTAGCATATTCAAAAAAATTGTGCAAGGTTCAAAACTTGCAAATTTGCGTTTTATTCTTTTGTGTAGTTGATGTGCTTTATCATAATCTAAACCGTCAATAAGTAGGTTTCCACCACATCATGTGGTAGAAAAGATAAAAAGTAAAAACTATAAAAAACCTGTAAATTTTATGTGGAAAAGAAGAAGTTTTTTGGGTACCTTGCTTGTTAATGTCTGACATTTGAGTTTTCTCGAAAGTCACCAAAATACACTGGATAGGTACCCCGAATCTTAGGGTCTTATGTTAGTAATCGGGACCACATGCACATGGTGTCTTGCCTTAGGAAAGGTTTAGGGGAACTATTGGTCAACCCTGTGAGAACTTAGGGTACTATGGGGGAGCTTTAGCTTGCATGGGATAGGGCCCAAGAACATTGATTGCAAAGCATTTTATTGTTGCAAAAAAAGGCCATATAAAATTTTCTCATGCTCTCTTTCTTTCCGTTTATACATCTCAAATTGTCTGGCACCATATTCCTCCTGACTTGCCCATTCGGGAAGCACTTTCAGGAAAACTCTATTGTGTGTGAATAGTTGACTTGGGATGAAATGAATTTTTTCACTAAAGATAAGAAATCTTTTTTTGACAACATGGAATTAAATAATAGTATCTTCTTGTATTGAAAATCTCACATTTTAAAGAGTGTACTAGCAAAAGGTTTTTGAGTTTTCCGCCATGCCCACACTTGAGATTTCTTTTTTAAATGGCATATCTTTTTCCTAAAGGTCTAATGAGAATAGAAGCTATATTTCCATGTAACTCTCATCTTGCATCTTCATACAAAATTTCAAGAATTGTAAGTGTGGAACTATAATTCTTACTGAGTTTAATACTTAAATTTTGATTCATTGTCCAAAATGGTCAGGATGTGCGTGTGTGGTAGGCCCTTTATCTGGAATTCAAACATTAAATTGCATCTCAACACCTTCCCAAAGACTCTTTGATCCTTGAAATCAGCCATGAGCTTTAGGAATTTTAACCCATAAATGATAAAATTACCATTGTGGGATTTTGCAAATCTTAGACACGTTTCCATAGTTGAAAACGGTGCTTGGTGCACACCTTACAGGACGTAAAATCCAAGCTTTCCTTGCATGGAGGATGATTAGTGTACCAACAATACTCTCGCGACTTTGTGGAAAAAACACGCACGGATAGAAATGACTATTCCTCATACAGGAAGAGAGATTAGAGATGCTCCATTACTGACGACAAAAAGACATCAAGTTGACAATCGGTGGATGATACAATACAATTTGTATTTGGTATCAAAGTATAAGGCGCATATTAATGTTGTAGTACGTTTTCTGTACCGCCCTTGCATGTTGATTCAAGGCCAATCAAACACTTCATTGATCATTTTTGCCCTGATGTGTGTTTTCTCGTGTAAAGAAAGATCGATAACCACAACAGATCGAGAGTCCTAACCAACATCAAATAAACGAAAAGTATACACTAAAACAAGTATACATAGTACACCCTTAAGGAATTACTAGTAAATCACTACGGTAGTCAAGCGTCTCGCACTCCATGAAAGAAGAATCAACGAGTGCAAGTAGTGTAAGAGAATGCGGAGCCTTTACTAATGATAAACAATCACTTACAAGGAAAGGTAATCACTAAATAGTCTCTAACTCACTCACAAAGCTTGACTTGACAAAGACGTCAAGTCAAGGACGTGTGCGGCGCTATACGCACACACACAACCCTAAGTGGATGGAAAACATCCACTGATGAATGTGGTCGGCCGCCGTTAGTCACTAAACTCGTAGATTAGTAACAAACCAATCTACGCTAAAACACTATGATGCAGAGAGGCGCTTGACGCCACGTCCTGTGATAGTTATCGTGTAATGAAAGATCGATAACCACAACAAATCGACAGTCCTAATCAACATCAAATAGACAAAAAACATACACTTGAACAAGTATACGTAGTACACCCTCAAGTGCCTCCCTCAGCGGATAAAGAGATCCTCTATCCGGCTAAGACCAAACAATACTAACAAGACTAAACTCCACGCTGATGTTGCTGCAACAATTGTACGCATCCAATTGAAGTTGTCTCCCGTCGCCGAATCAATAAGCATATGAATAAGTGACAAAGAGAGGGTAGGGTAGGTGTAATGGGAGCTCCATCTTTAATTGCCTTAGGCAACTTTGTTGTCAATCCGTTGGTCAATCTTCACGTTGCCTAACCCTAAATCAAAACCAGGACCCTCCTAGATGGCAACGCACAATACAATGACAAGTCCACGAGGAATTCAAACTGTTTCATCGGGTGAAACATGGCTCAAAGACCTCCAACAATGAGGGCAAGTCTAATCCCCGAGCGATAGAGTAGAAAGAGGCGGTGTCAAGCAAGCCATATGCCAACCACGCTCGCAACGGTCACTAAGCAATATGGTAGCCGCGCCCTTTTTCTCACCACACACGAAACACGGAAGGTTGTCGTGCATCACCGCCAACTCTGGATGAACGGAGCCATCAATAGGTAAATGGCAGGGAGCCCAATTCTTAGAGTGCTCCCGACAATCTTAGCCAACTTTGCCTTCTAGCAACAAAATGCCACAGGGCAACACATCATTCACGCAAAGAATAGTGCGCCTGGCCTTGACGTCCAAAGTAGTTGGCGCCTCACGCTGCAGAAAAATGTAATCCCGAATGGAAAAACGTCGTAGTTGAGGTCGGTAGGCACTACTACAAATACGAGCGTACCGTAAGGTGTCACGGTCCTAAGCAATGGGCAAGTTTTCCATGGCCATCGGCATGGCCCTCTTGAAATACTCCGCTCGATCCCGTAGACACTGGGCCCATACCTTGGGATCGTCCAAATCTACAATCGGAGCCAATTTTTCTCGAATAGAACTTTAAAAAAGTGGCTCCCGCCCGGACAACAAGTTATACGGACTGAAAACAGCCAGTGAAGCCTGCCGGCTAAACCGGTATCCCATGGCAATCCATGGTACTATCATCAGATCTAATCACATTGGCCACCCTAAAGTAATCAATACTTCTGTAGGCCCCGCTTGACGGTCTGAACCACACGCTCCGTCGAACTGTCTGCTTCCGAATGATCCCGAGAAGTGGTACGGTGGTCAATCAAAGCCTTGGTATACAAAGCTTCTAAAGCCCCAAGAAACTTACGCCCCTGGTTTATCAATACCTCAGTTGGGGCTCCAAAACAAGCCAACACCCGATCAAGGAATGCAATGGCCGCCAACTCCAAAGAGTTCAATGGGAGTGCCACAAGCTCAATCCACTTGCTAAAGTGTTGCACCACCACCAACACATATTTGGCTCCACGTGGAGTGACAACTTGAGCGGCTCGGCAAAATCCAACGACCAACAATAGCCCAATCCTATAATGGGCAAAGGCTGCAACTATAGTGACAAGGTGTTGAAGCTAGATCTAACCCGATTACATACTTTACACCGAGAAACATACGTGGCAACCTGCTGATACATAATAGTCCACCAATACTGGCTGTGCGTCATCGAATGAGTCCGTCGCACACCAAAACGTCCTAGGTCTTCGTGTACTTGCCGTACCAACGAAGCCCGCTAATATGGCCTGGGAACTATGCGCCTAGTCCCATCCAGCCACACCCAAAATAGAAGCTCGTTCTGCCAGCTAAACCTTGCTATTTGGTGTCCAACTCGAACACGCTCTATAGGAGAAAGAGCACGGGGAAGTGTTCTATGTTGTAGCTTGTGCAAGACAGGTCTGTCTTCCTACACATCGCTAACAACTTGGGCCCTATCTGGTTCCTCATCCGTTGCAAAATTAGGCAACGTGGATGCGGAGACAAACATCAACGTGAGGTAAGTTGCTGTATGCCACCTTCGAACTAACTTCATGTCACAGTCTCCATGCCACCTGGCACCAGTCAAATCTTTCTACGAAGGACTTTGATTGCGAGATAGACCATCCGCATCTAAGTTCGTGATGTCGGCCCGATGTACAACCTCAAAGCCATACTCTTGAAGCAACAAAGCCCACTTGGTAAGCTTGCCAGTAAGCTTGTCAGATTCTATGAGCTACTTCAAAGGCTAATTGTTGGTCATCAACGTAAAACGTTGCCCATATAAATAGGGCCTAAAATAGGCTATGACCCAAATTACAGCCAAAGCCTCTCCCTCATAGGACAAAAAGTTGGACTCCGCGTTGTTGTTGCTTCTAGAAGCAATTGCGACAACGTACTTCCGTCCTTCATCATCCTTTTGAGCCAACACAGCCCTCAATCCCACGACGCTCTAATCTGTGTGCAACTGAAAGGTTTGTGTAGCATCCGGACGCCGTAGCACAAGTGTTGAACCGAGCTTCAGCTTCAAAGTAGCAAACGCCTGCTGTTGCTCCTGTCCCCAAGTCCATGGTTGATCCTTCTCCATGAGAATAGTCAACGGTTTCGCAATCAAGCTAAAGTTCTTGACAAATTGGCAATAGTAATTTGCGAAGCCAAGAAAAGCTCAAAGCCGTGACACGTTGGTAGGGGCAGAAATCTTCTGCAACCCATCCACCTTGGCGTGTTGTATGATAGACCCCTCGAACAATCATATGTCCCAAATATGGCAATCAGTCGAGGAAGAACTTGCACTTGCCATGGTGCAAGCGCAATCCCCACTTCTAAAACCTCTCGAACACCGCCTGAAAATGCCTCACATGGTCTTGTGGGCTGCTATTTAAAATGATAACATCATCAATGTAGCATCGGGCAAACGGTAAACCGGCCAACACCCGGTCCATCACCCTCTGAAACTCAACGGGTGCGTTCTTGAGGCCAAATGGGAGAAACTTCTAATGGTAAAGTTGATCTCTCCCATCCTGATCAACTCTCCAGAATGCAATCTTCACCCGGTTGTCCACCATCAATGGAAATTGGTGGTAACTAGACTGCAAATCTAGAATACTAAACACTCTAGCTTGTTCCACCTCAATGAAGAACTCCTCCGGCGTGGGCATATGATATCCGTCTGACTTGGTCTTGCAATTGACCGGCCTATAATCTCCACACATTTGCTTCTTTGTCTAGTTGCCAAAGATATCCTTCTTCGATGGCATAACCGTGGCACAAGCGTACTCGCCGTTAAAGAGCTCAATCAAGCTGGTAGCCACCAACTCCTGACAACGAGTTCGAAACCCAACTTTCTTTGAAAGACTTAGTTTGTAAGGTCGTTGGAAGATTGGGTGGTCGTCCTTCAACTCAATGTGAATGGGCTTGCCTCTATATTCCTCCAAATCATGGAGACTGAAGGCAAAACAACTACAATACGAACTTATAAACGCTCATACCTTCCGTGCCTGGGCACTGGTACGATGTCGCCCCAAATCTAAAGGCCAATCATCAAACTCCGTGGTCTCTATCTCCATTGTAGAAGACTCACCGCGTACCGGCACGACCAGTGATTGCTACTTGGTAGCAAAGAGGGCATTCAAAAATGTTACTTGGTAGCAGAGAGGGCATGCCCCCAAACTCCTCACTTATAGGATCCATAGGAAATCCTGTGTCGTAATGATAAAACTAGGAAAAGATATTTCGGGCATCCTCTTGATAAAAGCTCTCAACCAAGGCTGCAAAGACACGCTGAGCACGAAGCTCCTCAGCTGCATGCCTGTGTGAGTTTGAAACTCCCGCTTGATTGCCCCTACCAAAAAAATTAGTTAAAATTTTGATTTTTAGTTTAGATAACCGGCAAAGTTGTTAGTATTGCCTAGAATTAGATTGCATAACAATTAGTGTGAGTAGGAAAATGTTTAACTAGTTAGTTTGTATTATAGTGGTGATAAAATCGGGCCTTGAACAACCAAGTTTTATGCACGGTAAAACTATATAAAAGAGAGTGTTTGGGAAGAATCTCCGGGAAAAAGATCCAAATCACCACTTAGGGCAAAATTAGCTAGTCAAGGTTTTGTTAAGTAAATAGATTAATTATAGTTTTTCTTTGTAGTTTAATTATTTCCTTTCTAGTTTAATTATTTCCTTTCTAGTTTAATTGTCTCCTTTCTAGGTCCACCCTCGAAAGGGGGGAGTAGTTCCATACTTCTAACCCATGTCCGGTGGGCATGGACTTAGTGGTGGAATGAACGGGCACTTCACTCACGCCGGCCCCCTTCGGGGACCGGCGTTCTTCCTCCTCTCCTTTCTAGTTTAATTGTTTGTTGAAAATTTAAATTCTTATTCAAAAGAATAGGAATTTAATTTTATATTCTAAGAAAAAGATAAAAAGAAAAAAAAAGAAAAAACTTAAAATTAAAAATTATTGGTTGATACCCGGGCAGTACCTGGATATCAACCGTGTATCGGATAGAGCCCGGGTACTGGCAGCCAAGGTCCCGCCTGCCCGGGTGCTGACTGTCCGAGTACCGGTACTACGAGTATCGAGCTGGCTAGCTCCCCAAAAATAGACGGCGGAGGCGATGAGCAAAAGGCCGAAGGAAGAAGAGAAAATTGCGAGGCTGCCGAGGAGAGAAGAGAAGTGACGGAGAGAAGAGAAGTGACGGAGAGAAGAGAAGTGAGGGAGAGAACAGAAGAAGAGGAGAGAAGAAAAGTAGAGGACAGAAGAGAAGACCACGATCGCGTGAAAGAATGTTTTGAAGGAGAGTTGCAGCCACGTAGAAGAAGCCTAGGGTTTGAAGTTGAAAACTAAGGTTTTTGAATGATCGCGGCAGAGGGGTTTTAGACATAACAAAGGTGGCGAATACTCTATGCTTCATCAAACTGTTGTTTCAAGGCAGTAGACAGAAGTCTGGAATAGGACTTTTACTGAGTCTAAAACCCCTGATTCGACCTAGATCTGAATCTAGATATGAATTCAAGGTTAGTTCGGACTTCGTTTCTGTGGTTTTTCTCAGGTTCAACCCACAGATCTGAAGCTTCTGCACTCGATTACAACAATTCAAACCCTAACCACAACAAATCCAGACTTGTTTCTAACTCCCAACTACTAAGAATGTGTAGGATTTTGCAGATCGGGCTAGATCTATATCAGATCTAGTGCATTCAAGCCATTTCTGCTATACCCACAACCAAATCCTTCTCTAAATGCTTCCCTAACAACAAGATCTACTCACAACTTCAAAACACAACACAATCACACAATAGATAGTAGTAAGTTTTGCTTTACTTCCTCAAAACATCCATACTCCACACTCATACACACAATAACTCCAGATTCGCATGGTACCTCTACTTCCTAGCTCTCTAACCATCCTCCTACACTCTAGTTGCAACACCTCCAAAGATCAGCCTACACAATGAAGAGAGAGTGCAAGGTCCAAGGAGGTGACTCTCTACCCCCTCTAAACCCTAATCCTCCACAATGGATGAAGATGTCCGGACGGATGACATCCCTATCCGGACAGTTCATCCAAAGTCCTGAAAATTTCATCCATTGCCATTTCTGGACAGTTTCATCCACTGTCCAGATTCATCCATAGTCCTACTTCTACTCAAAACTACTTTAGTAACTTCAAAAAATTACTACTGGGATCCTACAACAAGTCCAAATCTTCGGTTAACATTATCACCCTTTTGAACAACATCTACCCTCAGATGTTCAAGTGGTGCTAGGAGAATAACATGACTCTAGACTCATAATACTGGTGACGATCATCTAAAGTACGAGGTCACCCCTGAAGCTCTACTGGACATCTCTAGCCACTAAAGGGAAGAACTAGCTCGTGGGGAAGATCTTTGGTACTTGGAAAACCAACTCCGGGCTCGAAACGGGTCCCTGAATGCATAGCAGTTCCTGACCCGGATGCTACGTCCTTCTCCAAGATCGATTCGAGACCAGAAACTGCAGTCGGATCGAATTCCTTGGTTACATGTACGCTTGGGAGCGGGCTAGGTGGCTGGACCTGCCCTGGAAAAGATGTCAAGGGAGCCATCGGGTAGTACTACTGATACGACGGTGCATACCCTCCCGTACTAGAACCCATACCATAGTGTCTTGATACGCCACCAAATGGATAGTGTCCCGGAGGTGGGTAAGAGAATGGACCACCATAACCTCTTGCTCGAGCATACTACTCCATGGTGCTCACGTGAAACGCGGACGATCCTCGACCGCTCTGGAAATTGAAGGACCTGAAGAACCCCCTACTGGACCTTGGATGGGTCCAAAACTGGAACCTCCTTGGAAGGGATACGATGCACCCCAGAATGGAGTGGTTTTGAGGCTGAAAGGGTGGAGTAGGAGAAGAAACAATCCGGTCCCATGGGCGGTTTGTCTTCGGGACGCTAGGATCCTTAGACTGCGGAGTCATATGTCCCCTAGTTTCAGTGTCAGAGGCTAGTGCGGAGGTGTCTTGAACACTTCCCGAGGTGGCACCACCAAGAGTTGGATTAACTCCATGTTCTGGAAGTTCCTCCACCTTGTCTTCAGAGCAGTAGATGAACTCCGGATAAGCATCCACGAACTTAAACAAATACCCGTTCAAGCGATCCATGTCCGCTTAATAAGCATCAACCTCGCTAAGTAGTTCGCGGTGTGAAGCGGCGAGCAGGGGCTTGGTAATCTCCCTGCCGGGAACCTGCTGGCGTCCTTCAGGGAGCTCTAGTCGGCGGAGGAGCTAATGATTATCGATCACCATTTGGTCAGAGGCTCGAAGGCGGGCACTCACCCGAGTCTCCAACTGAAGTCTCTTAACATGAGCTGCTGCGATGATGTCGGGGTCCTGTTTGGATAGCTTTAGCTTGGAGGCATCTAGCGCCTTCTCTTTGTCCCCTAATGCCTGGGAAGCGAGCTGGAGTTGATCCTGTAGATCCTTGACTATCCCTTGAAGTTTGTTCCGATCATGGAGCAGCTTGATTCGCGTTGGCCGCGCCTGCTCTAGTTGGCCTTGAAGTTCCTGAGTCCGGGACAATGCTTGGGTACTAAGGTGTAAGTACTGCAACACTTCTTGGAATCCGGCGTTCACTTCTTGGGATTGTTGCTGGATAAGTGAGAGAGACTTGTCCAGGTCTAGCTCCTCTGACTCACCACTGTGAAGTTCCTCGGAAGACAGGTCTGTTGTCGGTGCCTGCGTCTCCAGGGCGATAGGAGATGACTCCGGCTCGCCCGTATTCTGTTGATGCTGATCCGCGGAGTTAGTGGAGTCAGGTGGCAAGGGGGTCATGTCCTCCCGGTGTTCCTAAATGTCCTCTCCTAATTTTTCTGTGGCAGTCAGTGGTAACCTGGAGAGATTAGGTGCTGCCGTTGTTGGCTCGAGAGGAGCTTGCCTCTGAGTGGATGTGACTGCTCCCTGCTCCAGCTCCCAAATCTCTCTAGAATCAAGTTCCTCTGTTGCAGTGGCTGCCAAGGTCTCGGGAGTACAGGGGGATGGAGCAAGCCGGGATTTTTTTCGGGTTTGGATGGGGCTTGGTAGGGGAGTTCTTCTCCTGGACTGTACCCGGGTTGATCGCCTACTCGGGGGGTTTGTGGTCCTAAGCGTTGTTCCATCGGGAAATAGTAATATGGGGATGGAATGGTACATGGTTCGCCCTCGAGGGCCTCCCTCGCCGCCGAGCTGGTTCCGACTTGTGGGCGAACCTCCAGTATCGAGGTGGATCGTGGAGACGGTGTCGTTGGGGTCAACCTGGATCTCCACGTCGATGTACTCTTCGTCTTGGGGGAACCAACTCCTTGGTAGCGCATCTATCAATTCAGCCCCCGAAATTTCGGACATTCCTCTAAGGTAAACTCTAGTGAGCATCCTTCATAGCCCTGCTATGACCAAGGGTGTCCAATCGTGGTTACACGCCTTGGATTCCACCGCTGTATACAAATGAGCCATCAACTCATTGCTCGCGTGTGAAGATCGTTTCTTCACGCACAACACGTCCACCAGGGCCTAGATCCGGGTTTGGTATAACTCGGCGAATCCGGCTATGTGAACGCCATGTACTGAAATGCTTGGAAGTGAAACCGAAGCGCCCCTTACATAGTTGATGCGATTCCTTGGCGCTCCTGGAAATGACCAGAGTCGGTGTGCCTTCCAGACCCAAGGCCTCATGGACTATCGCCGGAGTGATCTCCACTGAAATGCCCCGGACCACCACTCGGATTGGTGAATCTGGAGTTAATGTCTGCGGTTTCTCATGGACGAACCCTTCCACAAAGTCCCGCACCAACTCCTCGCGTGGTGGAGACCATGTGTACTCGTAGAATGCTCCTAGGCCGACAGATCCAGCCCACGCATCATCCTGTATCTCTCTCCATTTTTGCCAGAACTTCAAGTGCAAAAACTTGAGGTTAAGTCTTTGGTTTACCTGGCGGGGGATTCGTACTCGTTGGGAGACCCGAGCATGCTGTTTTATCACCTTCCGCCGGACTGGACCCTTGCCCTTCGAGTTCACCGCTCCTGAGGTCCCGACTTCTCGCGTGCTTGCCGATGCATCCAGTTGCTGCCCCTCCAGAACCTGTCAAGGAGGTGAAGTCAACTCGGGAGGTGCTCCTCTCCCTGGGGGGGTCGTGTGATACATTCCGAGTTCTGGCTGGTTGCCTGGAGCCTACTGGCTGGGTCCCGATGATTGAGAGGGCTCGCCGGCCATCCTCCAATTCCGCTCCTCGTCATCTGGATGTCCCACGAGCTTGAGATTCGATGTGTTGCGCCTTGCTGCCGGTGATGATTTCCAGTGAGCAGCCGCCTCTGGTTCTTCGTACCTAGTTCTAGTGCCGCACAATGTTGTAGTTGGTGTGTGTTCTTGTGATTATCCTTCCAACCTGTCGTCTTGATTCTCGTGACTTCTATCTGTGCCGCGGTCCCGGTCTGAAGGTGTCGATCTTGGTGGTGTCCATCGCCAATACTGTATCTTGTATCCACCCCTGTCATTCTGGCTACCTCGACAAGCTACAGTGTTGTTGCTTTTGAAGGCGCCTGAGTTGCCTGGTCTTTCCTCCAAAACCCTAACCTCCTCTCGTTGTTCTTCTTTGGCGGCTCCTCCCGACGTCAACGTCTCAGCTCCTCCCAACTTTCACACCTCAGCTCCGCTCGACTTCTGCACCTCAGCTCCGCTCGACGTCCGCACCTCAGCTCCGCTCGCTGGTTGTGTCGATGTTGGCGAAGCATGCAGTGTCGGAGGACACAAAGGTTGTGGCGATGCTCGCGGTCGCTGTCCTGGTTCACTTGCTGGTTGTCCCAATGCGCACAGTGTCGGCTGTGGCGTCTCCACACCTCCTCCTTGCAACCCTCGTTCCTTTATCTATGCAGATAGATCCCCCTCGATCTGTACTCGTGCCCAGCCCAGTCTGCCTTGAACTCCCTTCATCCTTTTTGGATGATTTTCCTCTGATCGAGATGACCTCATTTTAATTTTATTTTTGTCACTTTTCGTGACTACCTTCGCCCCGTACTCACCAATCTCTTCCTTCTACGACACCACCCTTTTGATTTCGTCTTCTTGCAATGTCCCCCTTTGAGGGCCATTAATTCCTGAAACCGGTATGGTCCACCAACTTTCATCCAACCTGGATGAAATCACTTTTGGTTTGTAAACTCCCTCTATACTCAATGTGTCCCATGGAAACGTAAATTCTTCATCCCCGTTGGATAAAATAGTTGTTGTCCTTCCTTTATCATCTCGTTTGGGCATTTGTGGTGACCGCAAGTGAATTTCCTCTATTTTGGGTGAAACTTGCGCTTCCCTGCTATCCTCAACTAATTGCGGTGAGCAATTCATCCCACAAAGAGGTTGTACCTTGGTGGTAAGCCTCTGGCTAGGGCTGGACTTTTTGCTGCTTCCTTGTCCATCTTCTTTTTCCATCACCTCCACCATGTTGCAGCCCAAGATTAATCCCCATCGTTTCTCCTCCACTTCTCCTCTCCATTCTTCCTCTTCTTGCTGTTTCTGGTTGTTACTGGTCTTGCACTCCTCTCCCACATTACTCCTTAATCTGTGGTTCTCCAACTCCAGTTGACTAGTGCCCTGTTGATTGTACTTAGTCAGTGTTGAAGTAAACACTGGACCTTTCCAATTGCCATGATTCCCAAGCACCACTCTTTGGCGCTCTCTTGGGTTTCCTGTGTTTTCCATTTCCTCTTCAGACTCGGTCTCTTCAATCTCCAGATATCCTAGTCCTTCCCTGTTCACCTGGTCCCCAGAACCACCTTGTCCAGATGACTCCAGATCATCTGAACCACCCCTTCCAAGCCACTCCGTCTGAACAGTCTGAGTCATTCGCACTGTCTGGTTTGCTGGAACTTTTGTAGCATCTGGACTTCCTGGGAAAGTCCCAGTCTTCTGAACTTGGTCTTTAGGACCAGTAACCCCCTTTTGCTGCTCAATCCGTCCCTGGATTGAGTCACTGGAACTAACTGGGAGTTCCTGGTTGGTTTCATAGAACCGATAGGGCTTGAGCTTGTTAGTGTTGACCAATATTGGGTTTGGCTCAAAGTTGTCCACTTTCACCAAGAGGGTTGTGTTGTTTAGTAACTTGTATTGGATCCAATAAGGTCCAAACCACCGGCTCTTGAATTTTCCGGCGTGCTCCTTGTGCCCCTTTGGGAACCATAAAACATAATCTCAAAGCTGGAAGTCCTTATGCTTGTAATGTTGCTGGCTCCAGAGTGCTCGGTCCCATTGCCGGTTTCCCACTTGCTCCTGGGCTATGGTCCGGTAAGTATCAACCTGTTCCAAATCGGCAATGCGGGCTGATAGAACCCGTGTCGTTGTATAGTCCAGTGACCCTTCTGCTGTCCGGGTTGGAACCAAATACTCCGTAGGGATCATCGGGTGTAAACCATACACCAACTAGAATGGTGTATGTCCTGTCGACACCTTGTACGTTGTTTTGTAGGAGAACAACACTGTGTGAAGGTGTTCATCCCAATCCATGCGCTTCTCATTCACCAACTTCGTGAGCAGATGGCCAATCACCTTGTGGGTTGATTCTGCTTGGCCATTTCCTTGTGGATAGTATGTTGTAGAAGTCCGGTGCTGGAGCAAAAAATGGTCCACGAGATACTCTATTGTTTCATTGATAAAGTGGGAACCCTGGTCACTAACGAGTGTCAAAGGACACCCGTACTTGGACAGTATCTGTTCATACAGAAACCGTGTAGTGACTGCAGCAGAGTTGGTTTTCAAGGCCCGGGCTTCAACCCACTTGGTAGCGTAGTCTGTAGCTACGAGAATGTACCGACACCCTGATCTGGACGCCATGGGTTTGATGGGCCCAATAAAGTCTAGATCCCACTTCATGAAGGGCTCCGCTGGCATGCTGGTAACCAGCTGGGCCAGTCCAGTGTTGGCCATTCCCTCCACAAGTTGACACTTGTCACAGGCCCCGCAATATTCCGATACGTCCCTATGTATGGCTGGCCACCAGTACGCCGCATCCAGAATCTTCCGTGCGGTAATGTCTTGTGAAAAATGGCCTCCTCCCACTCCCATGTGTAATTCCCTCATCATCAGTTCTGCTTCGACTGGGTCCAGCACTTGACAGATCACAAGGTCCTGCCTCCGCTTATGCAGCACGCCAGACATGAGGGTGAATGGAAGGGATTTGAGGATGAGCTTCCGTTGTTCGTCCTTGGTCAATTCGGGTTGCAAATATCCCGTACGGAGGTAGGCCGCCACGTCTTGTAACCATTCTGGGTTCACATAAAACAGGCCCGCATCCCCAGTTTGATCTTCAACTCCAGTTGGGGGTTTCCCATTGGATAATCTGGACAACGCATCCGCTATTCCATGGGTCTTGCCTAGTTTATACACCACAATGAAATCGTACTCTTGGAAGAGTAAGAGCCACCTCGCGATTCGCCCGGATACCTGTGGTTTGTTAACCAGGTACACTAGAGCCATATGGTCAACAAAAAAAACAATTTTGTTGCCCAATAAATAGTGTCTGTACTTACTCAGAGCATACACCATCGCTAGAGCTTCCCATTCCGTAGTAGTGTAGTTCTTCTCTGCTGAGTTTAACATCCGAGAAGCATAGGAGATGGGCTGGTCACATTTTCCACTTGGATTTTGGGCCAACATGACTCCCACTGCAGTGTTGGATGCATCCGTGTGTATGTGGAACTCTAGATCCTAGTGTGGTACGATGAGGATCGATGCATTCTGGTATTGTTCCTTAATGTCTAGCCAAGCCTTCTCGCATTGTTCAGTCAATATGAACTCTTTGGTCTTACGCATGAACTTTGTAATGGGCTCCATGATGTGTGCATAGGACCGGATGTAACATCAATTGAATTGTGCGAATCCGTTAAACACTTGGATGTCTCCGGGTTTTCTTGGTCTAGGCATGTTGGCAATGACCTCGATCTTCTTCGAGTCAGGGAATTTGCCGTCTCTGGACACGACATGGCCCAATATGATGCCGGAATATACCAGGAAGGCGCATTTTTCCGAGTTAAGGCTAATGCCATACTCCCGACACTTGATGAAGCATAGCCTAAGTTTCTCTAGATGAGTAAATATATCACTGTAAACACTGAAATCATCCAAGAACAGCTTCATGAAGTCGTCAATATACTCTCGAAAGGCCTTATTTACAACCCTCTGGTAGGTGGGCGGAGCATTCTTGAGTCCAAATGGCATCACGATCCAGACAAAAGCACCCCAATCTGTAACGAAAGCAGTCTTGTATCGATCTTCCAGGGCAATCTGGATTTGATGATATTTGGAGTATCCGTCTAGGAATGAGAACATCTCATGACCGGCTACCGTATCCAGAACTTCTTGCGTGAAAGGCAGTGGGTACGGGTCTTTTTTGGTTGCTGCATTTAGCTTCCTGAAGTCAATGCATATGCGCAACTTGCCATTCTTTTTTGGCACGATGACTATGGGTGATAGCCATAACACCATATTCATTATATTGGGAGATTTCCAGGGATTTAGGAGGTACACGCTCTTGAATAATCCAAATATTTTACCGTAGTGATGAAGCAAAACATGATTAGAATAGAAGTACAACATCATTTTTGTAAGATAATATGAAGATGTATCGGCAAACAGTACCCAAATTGGAGAATCAAATGAAATAATATCTTTAATTGCAGACTATATTTATAATATGATAGAAGTAATCCATATTCAAAACATGCATCATCCTTTCAATGCAGAAAAAGGCTTCTACTACGACTAAAATCATACACATTAATTCCTAGTCAATGCACATTCTGGTATAGCCAAGCTGAATGTGCGCTTGTACCACTCAGATCATAAATCTACTTGTTTTTCTCCACGTCACCCGAATTAGATTTCCTCAGCTCATCTCGACCCCTTTGAAGTTCATCTTTGCGGCTGTAACCGGTATATGGCATTTGACTAGCACGTATATGTTCTTGCAGTCGTTGGCGTTGCATTCGTTGATTCCAAGTAACAATAGGCACAGGAAGTGAGTGGCGACGGCGAGAGTGACGCTTTGAGTTTTGGTTTAAACCATGCTTTGGGGAAGCACTTTGACGCTCTATAGTCGGTTGAAGCACCTAGCAAAAGAGACCACAAAATCAGCTAAAACCAAGCTAAATATGTAGCCATACATGTCAAAAAAACACAAACACCATGACGTGGAATCCATTCAAATAATTATGTCCAATTTAGATGTTCGTAAAACATGCAAAATCAAAACAGTGATGATTAAGACGAGAAGATACAACACATACTAAACAATAACAAAAAATAAGACCAACCTCAATATTAGAATGCCTTTTCCCACTTAGAGATTGGAACTTGTTCTCATCATTTCCGACCGTTGCAAGAGGCCGACACGTAGTAGGAATTGTGGGCATTTTCTCTGATGGCACCGTCGTAGGTGGTTGAATTACACCAGCAAGTGTTTGAAATGCGTGATCCTATGACGTAGGGACAAAGAGAGTTAAAATGCAACTTGTGCATATTTAGCTCTATTCGAGCTGAATGTGCACATTGCCAAAAAAGAACTCGGACAAATACAGAGAAGGGGAGGGGGGGAATACCATGCTACGCGGGGGAAGAGACAATGATTCCTCACGTTCGCGAACAAGCACTTGGTCACCTTTCCTACAAATCCCATCAACACCGGGGGACCCCAAAATTTGACGAGGTTGAAGAATAGAACGGGAGGCAATCTTTCGAATGCAAAATTTAGGTGGGGGGCTGTTGACTTCATCTTCTTCAACTAGAGCCATCGAAGAGTCCATCGAATAATCAACTACTCCACGGGAGTACAAATCATTATGTTTACGTGGAATTCGATATCCACAATCTTCTGACTTCAAAACAGAATCCACGGTGGCAATACAACAATTTACATGAGAAAATGATTAACGGCTCTTTTTCAAACATGGAAGCAAAGAGAAAACAAATACTTACAAATCCAACAAACGAAAAATTACAAATAAATATCAAAGAACTGGCAACTGCCACTTGACTTACAAGATATGTATAGTATAACACATCAACACATTTATAATTGATACCAGAGAACTTCTAATTTGCGAGCCCGTCAGATATCATAATCGCGTGCGTTAATTCCATGTACTCTAAGTTATATGGATCCGAGCAAATTGTCGAACGACCAAAGGGATTCTCATGCCGAAAAGATCGCAGCCCTAACTTTGTACTTCTGTGGAGCTTTTGGAGCCATGGAAGCAAGACATTTAGGAGGAACTTATCGTTCCATCCATCTCCTTTGTAGGACCAGGTATCCGCAAGAAGCACATTCTCCGGATCATTAAGGACGTGCTTGTACGGACTATCATCTATGATGATGGTATTCTCCTTCGTAAAAGAGACACCTTTTTCAGTAAATAGGACTTTCGACAACGTCTTCAGAAATACCTCCTTATCTGAGTTCTTAACCTTCAGATATTGAGGTACATTATGGATCACAGCAGTTACGACTCTCCTACAATGCTCTTGCCCAAATAAGACTTTTGGTGAGGCCGTTTTTGGGAAGAGGTAATTGACGATGCTACTTGTGGTGTTCAATTTCATTGAACTCCAGACCGATATCGATGCAAACTTGGAAACAGCGTCCAAAAATGCCTTGCAGCCTGGACGAACATACACTAGCTTTGGGCCAACCTTGGCTGGAACTTTTACCGAGTGTGGTAGAGAACATGCATTGAAGGCTTGCGTAGCAGACCTCAAGCGGAATTCCTCGCACACACACAATATACCGTTCAAGTCAAACACAATGTTTAACCACGATTTGACCACTCTAGGGGTTGAACGAGGAACACGGACTACGGCGCTATGAACGCTCTCCAGAGGATCGACCACCTGGAATTCAGATGGGAAAGAGTGGAGGTACATGTTACTAAACATTAAACATCATATAACAATAGAGCACATAATAAAATACGAAGAAGGAAGCACTGCAAAAGACAGCACAATCTTTTTGGCAATGAAGTGGTGAGATTAAAGTTATACCTGTGAGTTGATGGCCATAGTAGCATCAATGGGCTTTGCACCAACCATAGGAGGATTTTGAGAAGAGCCAGCATCATCTTTTATGAAATCGACTTCGAGGCTTACAGCATCTGAAATTCAGCAAATTTGATTATAGGTTATGAACAAACATGCCCCAAAAATGCAACGACACTTGATACTAAACATGATCACCATTCAGCTCGACTCTAACTGATTGTGCAAGTGTATGAGTACGCAACAATTGGATGCAGACAAGGGAGAGGACAACTTGAATTTCAACATGATGCACACAGAGGGAGAACAACAAGATATACAGAAAATAATGCATATTCAGCTCGAGTCGAGCTGAATATGCAATAGAAGTAACAATGACTTTAGGAGAAGGACTGAACGTAACAAAACAGAGAAATATACTACTACTTATCTGCAGTACATTTAATTCAACTTAAGTGTAGTCTTAAAAGAGAACAACAGAAGTTAATGTACAAAAATTACTGGGGAAACAAAATTAACAACAACAAGAATACTCGATATACTAATTCTCATCGAGAATTCCACCTGAAGAGTGTTTTGGAGATGCTTGATTGTTGCTCGGTGTGCTGACTTCATTAGCAACTTCTGTCTCTTCCACGGGAAAGACATTGATTGACTGAACACTGGGGTCGGCGGAAACCATGCGCTCGGCTCCAACATAGGCTATCGCTTGTGGCGGTGAAAGAGGAGAAGACGTCTTCGGATCCGATGTCAGCAAAGACTGTTGGACAGACGCCACTCCAAACGAGGGGACCGTCTCTATAACAGTAGGGCCTTGAGACGATGGTCCTTCAGCCGTCTCAAGAGTTGCACCTAAAATGTGCTCTATCGGCTTGGACTGCGGTGGCAACATTTGTTCGAACCTTGCAAACATAGAAGTGATCATCGCTTGCGTGTTCCGCTCCATGTCGGCTCTCTGCGCTGCAAGGAGCTCATCTTGGCGCTCTTCCTGCCGTCTTGACAACTCTTGGTTGAGCCTCTCTTGCTCCTCGACCTTCTTTAAGAGCATCTCGACCTTCAATGCCATATCGGCTTGTGCAGTAGGAGGGGACGTCGATAGCGCGGGCGAGTTAACCGTCACAGGAGTTCGTTGGCGCTTGTGCGGGGGCGATGGTGCAGAAGCCATCACTTCAACGTCATCGTCAGTATTTCCATCTGAGGAATCAGCCCTACTTTGCGACCGATTGTTGGATGGACCAGCACCACCTGCAATCACACTGGACCGACGAAGAGCAAGATCCTCATAATCATTCGCACAAAATGCACCAGTATCTGCGCCTTCATTAACGCGAGCAGAAGCGGGGTCCGATGGCTCAGCTACCGCAACATCTGACCTCGTAACATCCACAGTAGGTTGCTCATCATCATCTTCCTCATTATCATCATCGTCATCAACTCGTCTCTTTCCCTTACCCTTACCACGAGGGGGCTTAACAGGATATTTTGTCTCGTCAACTGGATAACCATCGGCAACGAAATCCGCTTTGCATAGAGACAAAGCCAACTTGGCCTTGCTTTCGTACCGATCACTCTCAGAAGTCTCGCAGATGCAGGCACACCCTAGAGATTCGATCTGCAAGGCACACCAGAGACACTAGCAATCAATCAAACTAACTCAAGCGACATATAATTGCATTCCATGATACTACACTACTTGCATATTCAGCTCGACTCGAGCTGAATATGCAACTCAGAACTATTGATCGAGAAGCACTTGCATATTCAGCTCGAGTCAAGCTGAATATGCAAACAGGAGGGCTCGGCAGAAATTCTTACCATAGATGCAATAAGAAACTTTGAGCCTCCAAAGGCAGAGAAGACTAAGTCCCCGGGTTTGCACCATTCTTTGAGTACTTGAAAGTAGAACTCCATCGTGAACTCAGTAGTGTTTACACGATACTCCAACTCGTTGTACTTGCGGGCCTTGGTGTTTGCAACATGAAGCGGAAAGACATACTCCTTTGTAACTAAGTTAGGGCGAGATAATGGCTTACGGACTAGCCAAAGAAGTTCCACAGAATCTTTCGACAACCTGTTGCCTAACGGCAGATCATCGAGCCGCTCATACTTACCAGGAATGTATGCGGAACTATATGTCACGTATTCGTCCACAAATGGGGACTTCTCGGTTATGGAGAAGACTTGCCTCTCCTCTGTCTTGGTCCCACAAATCCATAGCCAGACATCTGGGTCTGTCAGTCCAGGGCGGCCTCCAGTCCGCAATGCCTCCATGAAGTCCTTGAAGAATGGGTTAGCCACCGTTGATGATGGCTTCAAATCTTGCCCGGGAGCTGATCTGAAATCGATCAATCCAAGCCGAGGCTTTTCGCCGCGAGGATCCCATGTGTTTTCGGGCCACACACCCAACGCATCATTGATGATGTTGTACTTCCGGATGTAAGCGGACCCGGACGCTTCTTCAAAGTGTTGGCGCTTGTCCAAGAACAACTTAAACCAAGCTTTCGCGTACGGCGATAGCTCCTCCGCAGACTTGTTCTTGCTCCGAAGCTGTCGCGCCTCAGTGAAGAATGCCTCACCAGGTTGATCGACAAGCACCCTCATGGTTGCGGATGAGACGTGATATTCACGCTTAAAACGCTTCCAGTTTCCGGAAACAAAATTTTTGTTTGGATCAAAAAATGCAAGACTAGGCTTTAGTTTCTGCAACTCCCTACGGACGACGTTCTTCCTCTTGCGCCGCTCGATCCATTCCAAAGCCGTGTAGTTACTATCCAATACGTTGGTTGGTGTCTTGATGACCACCTTTGGGTACTGGAGTCGCCGTTTTGGTCCGCTGCGGTTCAAAATGTGGTTCAACAACTTCACATGATCTGCATCAGTGAGGCCATTGAGCCACTTGAAGAACTCTCGATTCAGACCACCATCCTTCGTTGTCGTCGACTTCAGGTTGTCTTTGAATTTACAAAGAGGGTTGGTGTCAACGTCAATCAAGTCGCCTTGAGCACTTGCGGCCATCACATCTCGCCAGAGACTGAAAGTAGAATCAGGCGACGTGATAATCTTGACTTCATTTGAGAGAGCCAGCTGAGGAACCTGACTAGATTTGCTAGCGTACTGCTGGTTCTTTGCAACGTCAATGCAGGCAAACCGACGTTGAATGGCCTCAATGAACTCCTACAGGAGGCATAACGATAGTGTTAGTAAAAGTGAACAATTGTTGACATAGGTGTGCATATTCAGCTTGACTCGAGCTGAATATGCATTCGCAAAGGTTTGCATATTCAGCTCGAGTCGAGCTGAATATGCAATCTTAATCAGGATTGCTAACCTTATATGCCTTGTCGTTGGCTCTTGGAGCTCCACGGCCACCCGGCGTATTCTTCTTCTGTGGTGGTGTTGGGCGACCTAGATTGGTCCATGTCGACCGTGCAGATAGGATGTTGGTCGACCACGTTGGCTTGAAGATGGACAAGTGATTGACTCGATTGTAGAATGCCGAGATCTTACGCAGCTTCTCTTTGTCATCGGACCATACGACAAAGCACTTCCACACGCGAAAGTGCCTCACTGTGGTCTCATCAATAGATTCATCCGCCATCATCGCTAAGCTTGCCGCCACGCTATGTTGGCCATTTATGATATAGAACTTCCCCTTACGAATGTCTTCCCAGTCTCCGTCAGGCTTCTCGTTTGTTATCGGCATTACGCAAAGCGTCTGCTTGATGGACTTATCGGGCATGTGGATGAGGTAATTCATTACCACATCCATGCCCTTCTTCTCAAAGGCCCGAATTGTCCAGTCCTCTGGAGCTGGTGATAACTGCCGCACGTCCAGCTCCTTCTTCATGTCGGGGTCGTAGAGGAAGCAGTCCTGGCAATCTGTCCAAAACTTTTCGTACACCTCGGATGCATTCCCGTAATCAATGGCTTCTCCAGGACGCAACTCGTGGGGCAGATCGGTGATCGCAGAGACGATGCTGGCCTCAACGTCTGGCTTACCAACTTCTTGGTTTCTTGCACTAGATTTTAGTGCTCTTCGAGTTGGAGCCTCCGGAGCAAGTGATCGACGTTGCCTCTTCGGTGGCATTGGGTCTGTAGACAACGACTTCCTCGGATTAACCTTGTCAATTCGAGCCGCTGCAGTCCTCTGTCCAGTGTTACCGCCTTGGCTAACGTTGCCACTCTCGGTCCTACGAGAGACCTTCACCGGAGTCATCTCGGATGAGGTCTGCGAGTTTTGAAGAACCTTCATCGCCATTGCATGGAGGAGACTTGTCAACTTTGATGACAAAGCTTTAGCGCGAAGAGGCCCACCAGTGTTGCTCTTCCAGTAATCTTCGTCCTGTTGTTTGAGGATGTCCTTCTTTATCGACTCAAACATTGAGTTCTCAATACTGTCGAGAAAGGGATCAAGGCTGAAGACTTGAGTCATGCAGTCGATGAGAACCGTGTACTGAAGTCTGCTTTCAGTTGTCGTCTCACTTTTAACTACGAGGAACTTCTTGTGGTGGTCAAACTCGATTATCTTCTCATTCGGTGAAACGTGCAAGAACATATCCATGCCTCGAAATTTGTGAGTCAGACCATGCTATTAGAGTGACCGATATGTTCGACCCCCCACGCCTCATGCCTCTCTGGATCTCGAAGCTCGTAGCAGTTGAGTAACTCGTGCTCCTCTCCGTCGTCGGACTCGATCACAATACTTGTGGGTTTATAGTATTGCTCCAAGACCTCTTGGTCGTTCATTGGATTTCTGCAGTAGAGTCCATAAGTGAAGTCAGATTTGACTATGCGTACTTAATGCATTATAGTTTTTTCTCAAATATGCATATTCAGCTCGAATCGAGCTGAATATGCATTACAACGTTTAATTGCACAGGTGTGGTTTCGTCAAAAAGTTTTAAGCATTGTATCACCACTTGCATGTGTTTGAAGTATTTTACCATTTCTATTGCCTATTTAGCTTGACTTGAGCTTAATATGCACACAAAGCCTATTTTACCGTGCACGTTCAGCTCTAGTCGAGTTGAATGTGCTGATCATTATTAATATAACGCCCAGGAACTAATGAAATGAACATGCATATTCAGCTCGAGTCGAGCTGAATGTGCACAGAAAGCTCATGAGACTGTACATATTTAGCTCAAGTGGAGCTGAATATGCACATAGCTGAAATTAAGATGCACATTCAGCTCGACTCTAGCTGAATGTGCACATTATGATAAATCATTTGCGTACATACTAATGAGCCGGAGGTGCATATTCAGCTCGAGTCGAGCTGAATGTGCACTCAAAGCTCATCATACACTGCACATTCAGCTCTACCCGAGCTGAATGTGCACACAAAGCTCATCATATGCTGCACATTCAGCTCGAATCGAGCTGAATATGCACATCATTCAAAACTAAACGTGCACATTCAGCTCTACCCGAGCTGAATATGCACCTCGTGATCAACCAATTGTGCATATTCAGCTCAACTCGAGCTGAATATGCACTAATTATATGAATGAGAAATTACAAAATTCATTCAAATTGCAAGTTCCGTAGGAGTCTACCTACCTGGTTTCCATTCTTTGGAGCCTCTTGAATCTTCAAACAAATGGCTTGAGGTATGTCACACAAAGGAGCTGCTTCAGTGACAAAATGTCCCCTCTTTGAATCGTAATCCAATCACTATTAGAAACTCAAAACTAAGATGAGTCGCCAAAACTCTACAACTTGAAAACCTACCAACTCCCAACTTACAAAAAATTACAACATCACAAGGATTTCATCCCAAGGTGAACTCGTATACTGCCTGCGCGCGGATGAGCGTTGTCTTGCAACCAAAGAAAGAAGCCTTCATCCTCCCCTCCAAGGCTTCAATACTGAACTTTCTCCAACAACTCTACGGAAGATACCCTAATCAGTACTATCTAGAATAAAAGCAGTAGATGGAGGAATTAACAGATATGGACCTTCAGGATTACACGAGTGCCCATTCGTTCACCCCTTCCCATATGCCCTGTATGCAAACTGGCATCCATCTCTGTTAGCATGAGAACAAAGACCACATGAAAACCTAAAATTAGTGTACCCTAAGTCTCTACAGTTAACATTAAGTCTCTACAATTAACATTCACAAACAGTGGGAGCATGCCAGATCAAGCAAATACCAGGCAATACAACTCGTCATTTACATAACAACAGGGTTCAAAACTGGACATGAAGAGCTGAAAATAATGAAGGTGAAACCAACGCAGAATCTTGACTGACACAACTTTCGTACTGCTGAGTACTGCAGAGACTTTCGTACACTTAACCCCTAAAGTCGAAAGCCCTCAAAACTGCCAAAGACCCTCAAAACTGCCCTCTTTCAATGCAAGGTGAAATTTTTTAACTTTTGACAAATTTTCGAGTATGTAACCGTAAGATCTAGTACCTAACTAATACATGTACATGCATACCGAATCTTAGATTCAAATTCCTCTCCGTTTGTGAGATCGTAATGTTCAAAGTTGAAAAAAAAGATTTTTTCCTTGTTGTAGAATGGAAAACTAATGTTTTGGGGGCCAAAAAAACCAATTTTGAAAGGAAATTTGACATGAGGCTCTTCAAATTCTTGTTCCTATGTGAGTAAGGAACATTTCCGTATAATTTTTACCCTCATAGGACCTATAAAACCTAAAGAAATGCTTAATTTTTCACATGGAGGTATGCTGAAATACAAATACAAATGCCCATTTTCAACAATTAAAAAGGCATGTAAAAAATTATCGGATTGAAAATCCAGACGGTGAGATCATGCTTTACTACCTCTTTTACATGTACGAAAAACAAAATTCGAAAAGAAGTAAAATCTCAATTTTTGGTGATTTTTTGGAGTTACTGCGATCTAATTGATTTTGGGCAGATTTTGAGAATAAATGAGCATATACCGCAGTTTTGGGCAGATTTCAGCATGCCCTAACAGTGTTTTCAAACTTTGACCGTGAATATCTCCTAAAGTATGAGGAATTTTGAAGCATAAATGGTGTCATTTTAAAGGTATGGGAAAACTCTACAATCTTCCAAAATTGTAACTTTGTACGATCTAAATTTTGTAACTGAGAGCCAGCCATCCGTGACAAGAGTGGCTAACCCCATATCTCAGAAGCATTCAATAGCTGACGCTTTGACTCGACAAGTTTCAAAAGGGTGGGACGACACTGAGTTCAGGGCATTCACGGCACAGAAACGCACCTTCTCAACAGTTATAATGCGTCCCTCAAGACTGGACCGGTTGAGGTACTTCACACAGCGATCAGCATCATCAGCATTGTCGATAGTCACAAAGCCAAAACCTCGTGACTCGCGTGTGCGTGGGTCAACCACCAGTCGGCATTCGACCACCTGAAAAATAAAACATATTGACGATAATACGAAAACAGTGCGACCACATTCTGGTCGATTTCGACTTTAGAGGTTAACGCAGAATCTTGACTAACAACATGAGTTGAAGTAGTTTCATGAGACAAACATGGTGACAATAAAAGGCAAGTCTAGTACAAATTGATGGCTGCAGTAAGAAACGCATGCAAATGATCACAAGTGTTTTCTTCCGTAGCTCAAACAAGTTTGAGAAGTTGAATAACATAGGACATGAAGTATTCATTGTGCACTGTCAAACTGTTTGGTAATCTAAAAGAATGCAACGTTACACAGCAAGCTAGTACACATCAGCTGAGCTGCTGAGAATTTCTCTTGTGAATTTTAGTTTTCCACAATAAAACTGACTTTCATGTAGCATCAACACATGAGTACAAGGTGTGCACCTCCGGCATGACAGAAAAATTTGCTGTCTGTATGTAGGCAAATGCTTACCTGGTATCGGTGTCTGCACAATCGGTGTTATAACATCCGGTGGCGATTGTTGTCGGTCTGTCGAAATGCAGACTGGTCGATGTCGTCGATCTCGAGAGAAGCTGCAAGCAATCCTCGCGCCTCTCGACACGTACCGGCCACGTTTCCTTCCTTGCTCCCGCGCTCAGTTTGAATCTCTGAATCATTTGTACCCCACTTCGTAAGTCACAGTCACGCGCATGACTCTCGACAACAAATCATGAGATGAAAGTCCACATTCTCACTCCGTGTTGCGGTAGCCGAGAGGGGAAACTGCGACGGTGCTACCAAGGAGGTCGGAATTCAGCTCTCCCGAAGTGCTTGCAATCCTACGATTGCGCCCCGCGAAGAAACGATCAGCAACCGCACCTCGACAGTTGTTCGCAACTAGTTTAATTAAGTGTTAATTAGTGTCAAGAGCGTTCCCTGGAATAATTAAGCACATCGAGAGAGAGATTTCACGTCCGTGAGCAAGAGAGTGCGAGGCGCAGGAGATAAATAGAAAGTTCATGGATGCTCAATATGCTGGCGCTCACGCCACAGACGCGTTTGCCGACAAGAAGTGACCGCGTTTTCAAACCGTGACGTAGGGCACTTTTCGAGACTAAGACTTCCTGGTTAAGGCACCCTTCCTTTCTTCTCTGTTCAATCCAACACGGCCTCCTTTTGCCATATTGCTTCCAACAACCGAAACACACTTAACCTAGAGCAACCTAAACCAGCGATTCCACGAAACCAGCGATCAACCCTAAACCAGCGATCAACCTAAACCACGAAACCAGCGATCCCACGAAACCTCAAACTTCGAACTCACAGGCTTCTCGGCGCAGGCTTACCTCCTGATGGCGTGCGGCGATGGATCTGTGGCTATGCGGTGGTGCGCCTGCGCTTTGGCGTCGCACGCAAGAAGATGAAAAGGGACTCCCTTCGTCTCCCTCCGGCCTCTTGCCCTACGCCGTTCGCACTGTTCCCTCGCCTGTTCCCAAATTTGTTCCTTTCCTTTTCCAGCAGAAGGTGGCAGAGGTAATTATCAAGTATCAACACCAGAGTAGCGATGATTATTTGTTGCCAAAATGAGTCCTCTCGGCTGATATCTGGGTCTACACAATTGATACTAGTCTGAGACCTTGAGATACCTGGGTGATACTCGTGCAGTCACCGACACTTACAGAACCTGTGAAAGCTGCATGTGATCGAATCTCGATAGACACAACATGTCCATGTTTGTACATCCAGCCTTCCCAGGTTTACAACATTGTTTTCTTGTCAGTAACACCTCCCTGGTATCAACCGAGTATCATAAACGCATCCTGGGTGTGATCAGGGTATTAAACGGGTATCTCCCGATTAGGTGTCAGTCATGAAGAGGACACTATATAGTGCAATGATTTCCTTGCGTTTGAGAGCACAAAGAATCTATGGTGGTTTACAATGCACACTTCTCGGCTGATATGTACAAGACTAGTGTACACATCCGTTGTCCTCTTCTTATTTTAGACAAGATACTACTCTGATATTATAATGCCTGGTTGATACCCGGTTGATATGGAGGCAGTCTACTTCGCTGTTCGCATCGCTCCCTTCTCTGTTCTCATGATTCCCATCGTTCCCTCACCCGTTCATAACCGACAAGTTATGGCCTATTTCGGGTCCTCTTTCCATAATCTCATTAGCAACTTCTAAAGACTTGAACTATGAAAAAGAGGTGGAAGAAGATGGGCATCTATTCCGACAATCTCCGCGAATATTGGTGCAAGCGTAGACCAGCGACAATGATTTCCATGAGTGGGGGTTCTGATGTTATGTACCTTGTGGTGTTGATGTTATTCTGCATGATTTAGAACACTCGTAGATTCTTCGAGGCTAAAAAAGCTCATCGGCCTTATAGGGTTAAGCAATGTGCATATATGGAGGGAGGAAACAATTCTACCCAATTTTATTTTCATCCATGTTGTGGAGATGAGCCAGCTGGTAGACTTTCTGTGGTCGACACCTAAACCCATCATGCACCCAAAACCATAGCTTTTCAAGTCTGGGTAGTCTACAAATGAAAAAGTGGGGCCCGCTTATTCCATTCATTTAGAATTTTCCGTTTGGTTTATGGGATTTTGGGATGTTTTTCCTCCAAAGGAACCAAAATCGAATGTGCATATGTCTTCAAGGTTCTTTTTCTAATGAATTCTTATGTGTCTAGCCCTACGGTTTTGGGTTTTGGCCACACCTCGGCGAC
Source organism: Bryoerythrophyllum caledonicum (assembly GCA_963971425.1). Taxonomy (NCBI): domain Eukaryota; kingdom Viridiplantae; phylum Streptophyta; class Bryopsida; order Pottiales; family Pottiaceae; genus Bryoerythrophyllum; species Bryoerythrophyllum caledonicum. Next base: position 11,123,303 of record OZ020525.1, on the reverse strand, counting down.
TGGCTCTCAGAGTCAATGACTATTCAAAGCCGTCACCACACCTAGAACAAGTAGTATCTACCTTTTCAGTACAACTACGGGCATTGTATGATCGACGGCGTTGGGGTTGAGTGAGGTCAATGGAAATAAGACCACACCCATAGGAAATAGAATTAAGGACCACTTCCTTTCACTCCATCCCAACTTAATTCGATTCTTTCATGCCTATTTCCACTACAAGTCAAGTCTTTGTAGAACCTCATGAAAAGCTAAACAACAATCATTTAATTGATTTTCAACTGTATCAATAGAGAGGGTCTCTAACCTCTACGTTTTAAATGAATATATGTATTAACCCCTAAAGGACCACGACCACTTTCGCTCTAAAACCGGTCCAAAACTGCCACTGCCAAAAAGAGACATGAAAATCACATTTTAAAGTGAATTTTGGATTTTCAACCATAAGATTTTAAAATAGACTTCCATATAAACATGCCTTAAACTTTTGGTTGCAATCCACCGTACAAATTGATAGATTTTAGTGTTTAAAGTCAAAACGATGGTTCATTTTCTTCCTTGCGTTGAGTTGATCAGCAGACTTTGACTTCACTTTGTATCATATTTTTGCATTGTACAAGGTCTAAATCTTTTACCATTGTCTTAAGCATGATGTTATTTCCCAACACACCAATTTTTAGAGGTAGAAAAGGGGTGTAGCATATTCAAAACAAGTGTGCAAGGAGTGGAGGTTCAATGATTGCCATTTCACGTTTTATTTTTTTGTGAACTACGTATGTATTCAAATGATAATCCAAACGGTCAATAAGAAGGTTTTCACCACATATTGTTGTTGAAAAAATAAAAAGTGAAAAATTTGAAGATCTCTAGGTCTTATGTAGAAAAGATGAAGTTTTTTTCCTCCGTTGCCCGACAATATGTGAAAATGTTTGACTTGGAATAAAATGCCTTTTTACACTAAAGACAAGATTTTTTATTGAAAATTTCCGAAAAAGGAAATATTATTTATATGTGTGAAAAATCTCAATGTCAATAGAAACTTTTGTCAAAAAATTTGGAGGTGCCCGGTGTTCCCACTTTTGGCTTTAAGTGGTACTAACTTTCAAACCACAAATCCAAAAAATAAAATAAAAATATGACTACGAAGCTCTTATCAGAGGCAATCTAGAATAAAAAATTTAGAGAAGAAAGATTTTTTTTCGAGTTTTAGGAACCTGCCCAAAATCAGAAATCCCCCCGAAGGAGACTCTGGTCCTTTAGTGTTATATACATTTTGCACCTACTCTATAGGCTTGTATATATCATACTCAAAAACTTCCTGTAGTGAACGCAAATCAAAGACACTGGGATTACACAATATTTTTTTTTTAATTTCTTGTTTTTGGAAGATTTATGATTAAACAATTGAGTTGCAATATTTAATCTTCTTCTTTTTGTGATAGCACATATATAAAAACCAAAAATATAATTCCAAAGTTTTTATATGTTCAAAACAATTAATATTATTTAAAAGACATGCATAGATTTTGGCCTAATGGCAATATCATGGATAAAATAGTGAGTTTAAATAAATATCTAAGTAGATTGGAATCTAGTGATTGGATGAGGGGGCTTCAAATTAAAAATCTAATTTTGAAAACTATCAAATATCTTTCATGGATTGAGAATCCTAATCTGTTGTGAAACGAAACTTCATTAATGAGATTGTATTTTCAAATACATACTAGCAGTTGGCGCTTGCTTTGCAACGCATTAGTTCAACCATTTTAATGTAGTTTTTATATCACAAAATATATTTAAAAAAAAGGTAACAACAATCTACGTAAAATATAAATATGTCTTTGAAACCTATGCACGAGTTTTAATAATGTAATAGAATAGAATAGAAAAAAATAAATTAGGTTTTAGATTTTTTGCATTTTAACATGGAATTTCAAAAATGTTATGAACGTCAAATTTGTAATCAAGAGTTTCAAATTTATTTTGGATAAGCACAAATTGCACCACACGAATGCAAATTTCACACACCCACAAATTCAACTTTTAATTACAATCTCAGTTTCACACATCCACAAACTCAATTTGCAATTACAATCTCAAATCTTGCAATTACAAATAAAAAATTTGTAATTTCAATCTCTACAACTCGAATATGCAATTTTGCAACTCCAACTTTGTATGCCAACCTCCAAGATCACAACTCCATCTTCACAATTTTTTTACTCCAAGTTTACAACTCATCATTTACAATTCAATCTTTTAGTGCTTAACCAAAAAAAAAATTTGAACGTCAAATTTGAAATCAAGAGCACAAATTGCAACACACAAATGCAAATTTGTCACACCCAAAAACTCAAGCTAATGCTTTGCAAGCCATGAGTCCAATTATTTTAATGTATTTTTATATATTACAAACTATATTTTTAAAAAAGTAACATGATTCACTATGCGGTTGGGTGCGCAATTAACTGCGCGGTTGACTATATCGCTCCTATAGTTCACTGCACGGTTGACTGCGCGATTGATCGCTGCGTGGTTCACTGCAACGATTATGATTTTAGTAGTATGATGCAATAAGTCATTGATTTTGATATTGAAGGTTCTTCAATCATATCAAAGCTACCTCAAATGATCATTGTTTATTCCTACGATATATCAAATTCCTACGGTTGAACAATAGGACTGCAAATTTATTTGAAATTTAACTATAGATTTCTAAAAGGTAAAAATGTGCAATTGATCAAGAATTTATAATCATTGATTATCATTACCGTACCTAGTGGTCGCTTCAACACCTCTAAGTCAAAAGAATTATTTTCCTTTGTCCCAATGATTTGGACATAGTGGATTTCACCTAAGTATTACATGGGTATCACCTATGCATTATAGGGGTAGCACCTTAACATTACATGGATAACCACCTAGACAAAAAGTTTATACTTTCATCCATTTTAATTGAATTATGTACAAAAGCAACCACATTACATTGTTTTGGTCAAATTCAACAAATCATTTCCATTATTTGAATTATCTATATCATGATTTTTATTTTATTTCAACACATTTGATTGTACTATTGATAAATGAAAATATAAATAAAGTTAAACTTGTTGTACACTTCTTTTTAAAGGTCATCTTTTAAATCCAAAGAGTCATTAATAATTTCCATTTTGTTAGTTGAATATTTTTTCTAAATTAATCATTGAATATCTAAAAACATAATTTTGAAAATACATTAAAATATTTAAAAAATATAATAGAAGCTTGATCACTAAGTATAAATTCGCTTAAGAAAATAAACTTAACACTGAATATCTTTGAATGAATGATATTAGCCTGATGAACCTCCAAGTATTTAATTTCTATCAATTGACTCTACCAATATTTATAAACTTATATCATATCATTATTTATCTCTATATATAACAATTTTCACTATATACTTAATGAAGCCAAAACCTAGATGATACCCACATAGGGCCCCTCGCTAAGACAAGATAATACAATGGGGAACAATATTGATACAAAGAACATGTCGATAATTATTGAAGAATTTGATAGTTTTTTATTCTTTTAATTGTCTTAACCCCTAAACGTCCTTGGGGGGGTCGAAACGCTGAAATACAGTTAGAAATCCCTCAAAATTGAATTCCATGTAGAGCTCAATGGGAGAAAAATATTCAAAAAGTAACCGTAAGATCCTCTTCAAACATAGCCAAATAATAAGTGAGCCAATTCTTGTGTACTTTGGACATGATTTGGGCCTCCATCCATTCCAAAAATTGCCACGTTTAGGGGTTGAAATTAGTCGGGGAGACCCTACTTTTTGGAGTTTTTGAGAAATTACACCTTGATTTAAATTTCCAATGGGGGATTTCTTAGCAACAAAATTATTTCTGGTCGTTTGTTTTTGAACCCCTTACTTTTTCATCCACTTACTTATTCTAACCCTTACTTTTTCAACCCCTTACTTTTTCACCCAGTTACTTTTTCAACCCCTTACTTTTTCTAATCCTTACTTTTTCTAACCCTTACTTTTTCAACCCCTTACTTTTTCAACCCCTTACTTTTTCACCCATTTACTTTTTCTAACCCTTACTTTTTCAATCCCTTGCTTTTTCAAATCCTTACTTTTTCAAATTCTTACTTTTTCAATCCCTTACTTTTGTACCCCTTCCTTTTTGTAACCTTTACTTTTTCGAACCCTTATTTTTTCAACCCCTTACTTTTCCTAACCCTTATTTTTTAATCCCTTACTTTTTCAAATCCTTATTTTTTTCAAATATTTTGTTTTTCAACTGTCTTCCATCTCAAATGTTTTCTTTCTAATTCTTTAACTTTTGTAGTACTTTATTTTTTAAGCACTTTTTTAAAAGAGTACTTTTGAAAAAGTTTACTTTTTCAATGTGGTCATATTTCAAAAGCTCCATTTTTCAATCATATACTTCTAAAAAGTTTTGTGTTTCTATTGTTTATTTTTTGAAATGAACATTTTTCAAATGTCTCCTTTTCAAATGTATATTTATTCAAATGTTTATTTCTTTAATTATTTCCATTTTCAATATTTTCCAATCTTCTATTTTCAGATGTTTCCTATTTTTGCAATTCCACTTTTCTTCCATATCTAGGTTCTTCTCTCAATCTATTATTTTCCAAATCAATTTTTGGTGTTCATTCCATTCTAAATTCTATTTCATCCAAATGTTGTTTTTTTTCTAAATGTATTTAAATCTTTGTCGCTTCTTATACTCAAAATGTACACATAATCTTCTTCTATCTTGATACACTAAATGTGCACAAGTGAAAAAATTTGTACTGCAATCTTAAGTGGAATTCACAAATAGTGTAGTAGTTGGCATTTAGTGTTATGATTTGTCACTACACTAATTGCCCAGTTCACAATTAGTGTACGGGTTCGCTTTTAGTGTCCACTACACTAAAAGTGATATTTAGTGTAGTGGTTTTCAATGGAAAATATTGATACGAGTATAGTTGTACAAGATAATGAACTTTAGTTTTTTAAACAAATGTTTTTACATATGCATGTGATCTTTGACCCTTATTCATGTGGGAGAAAAGATAGTAGAAAATACTTATGTATAATATGTAACGCATGAATTTTGTGTGAAAGAATGCATATGTAAGGTAGTACCGTTTGCAATAAAGGGAAGAGTGATGGAACCAAACTTTTGCAAGTGCACAAAGTTACACATCAACTTGCAATATGTTTGAATGACATTAAAAAACATTGCGATCATAACTTTTTGAAGGCACTCAAACTTATGTCCATAATGGCAACAATTGCATAATGTTGCGATCAAAGGATACGGATGCGCTATTAGAACCGACACCAAAAAACTTATAAATTAACTCTATAGGAACTTCCAGAAATTCTTAGAATCCTTTGAGGGAACTCTTGGGCCTTTAGGGTCAAAGATGATTTGAATTATAAAACACATAAATTAATAATAGCAAGTGAATCAATATCGCACGAGACAAGATCATCTTGCAAAGTCAACTCAAGGGATAAATATTGATTCATAACAAATGAGATGAAGTATGCAGAAGTTTCATTTAGTGTAGTGGACACTAAATACGAACCCATACACAACTGTCAACTACGCAATTAGTGTAGTGACAAAATTGTACACTAAATGTGAACTACTACACTATTTGTGAACTTTTGTAAATATTGGAATATTAACTTTTTTACTCGTGCACGTTTAGTGTATTGAAAGTAGAAGAGAATTATGTGTACAAAAAGGTGAAGAAGAGAAAAACTAAAACCCCCAAAGAAAAAATTGGAGAAAACAACAATTGGGAAAAAACAACAATTAGGAAAAAACAATTAGGAAAAAACAACATTTTTGAAAAAACCAAGAACTAGGAAAAAACATCAATTCGGGGAAAAAAGACAACTTACCTTTTGCAAAGGTAAACTTTTAAAAAAATAAGCTATTCCAAATGTAAACATTTGAAAAAGTAAAGATTTGAAAAAGTTCACTTTTGAAAAAGTGAACTTCTGAAAAGAAATCTTGGAAAAAAGTAAAGTTTTGAAAAAGTGAGGTTTTGAAAAAGTATACTTTTGAAAAAGTAAATGTTTGAAAAAGTCAAATTTGAAAAAGTAAACTTTTTAAGAAGTAAAACTTGAAAAATAAATCTCTTGAAAAAGTAAGTTTTAAACAAATTAAATTTCCATAAAGTGTGCTCCGATAAAGTAATCTTTGATAAAAGTAAATTTTGATCAAATAATCTTTTGAGAAAGTACACTTGTTAGTATACTATTAGTACACTATTTGTCAACTTGTTTGCAATTAGTGTACTACGGTAAGTACACTATTCGTGCCATTACAGTAAAAAACTATTAGTGTAGTGACTTCTTAAATCTTATCTTTAGGTGATATGTAATGAATTTTCTTAAATCAATACCAAGGCACAATTCAATTTTGATACGATAAAAAATCTTATAGAAAGGACATTTTGATTCAGTGGTAATCTCGATGCTAATCTAAACGCTAATCCTAAACCCCAAACACTAAACTCTAAAACCCTGAATCCTAATCTTTAAATCATTAAACCTAAACAATAAACTGTAAGACCTTAAACCCTAAAAACTAAACCCTTGAACCTAAACCCTAAACCCAAATCCATAAATCCGATTCTAGAATTGTCTAGTCCGAAACCCTAAACCCTATAATTTACACTTCATACCATGGACTTGCAATCCTAAACCTTAAACTCTAAACCCTAAATGTCAAAATGTAATTTGAACCCTAAACCTTAATCTTTACTTTTATAATCTAGTCATAATCAATATCCTTAATATGGAAATAAATGACCGTAATCAAATACCCATAACCCCAATTGATAACCTCAAATTGATACATAATTCTATACCTTAAATTTAAATTGATTCTTGCATATTTAAATTGATACCCATTACCCCAATTGATAACCTTAAATTGATCATGTAAATAGAAACTTCCATTACATCGAGATATGAGGAGAAACTTATGTGCTTGTTAATTTTTTGGTCAAGTTTGAAAGATGCTTTATTTAGAATAGCTCCTGCCCACCAAACGTGATGTCATTCCCGCTCTTTTCTTAACGGCAACTTGTTCGACGTGGTCAATACACCCCAACCTCTTCTCTCTCTCTCTCTCTCTCTCTCTCTCTCTCTCTTTTTGCACCTTTCTAATAGTCGGCAAGCCTTCGTGAATCTATACTGTCTCAAAGTATGCCTTGACATTTGAAAGACCTTTTGCATTCGAAGCCAAATTTCTGTGCAAGAAGTGGATACATTATTCTAGGTCAACTTAGTTGTGTTTGGAATTTCTAGAGATGCGGAGGTGTGTGGTCGTGAATGGTTGCTGCGGCCGTGACAAAGAGTAGGGTTTTCTCTTCCTTCTTCATTCAAGACGTTTTGGTGCACGCAATCGGACCATTTGTAAGTGACTTCTGTCTAAACTTTATGGTGATTTACTTGGCATTTGATTTGCACATTTGATACTATCATTTTCAATATAATGAAATAGTTGTAGGAAGGAGGTGATACTTTGGTGTCAACACAATCGCCTCCTTAGTACTGGTTTAGGGATTCATTTTATTATTTGTACGTCAGTATGACATATATGTTCTTGCAACTGTCAAAATGCGTAGTTTTTGTTGGTATGAGTGCTTCAGGTTTTGATTCAGTACTCTAGCAAGAAGTGGATACATTATTCTAGGTCAACTTAGTTGTGTTTGGAATTTCTAGAGATGCGGAGGTGTGTGGTCGTGAATGGTTGCTGCGGCCGTGACAAAGAGTAGGGTTTTCTCTTCCTTCTTCATTCAAGACGTTTTGGTGCACGCAATTGGACCATTTGTAAGTGACTTCTGTCTAAACTTTATGGTGATTTACTTGGCATTTGGTTTGCACATTTCATACTATCATTTTCAATGTAATGAAAAAGTTGTAGGAAGGAGGTGATAATTCGGCATCAACATAATCGCCTCCTTAGTACTGGTTTAGGGATTCATATTATTATTTGTACGTTAGTATGACATATATGTTCTTGCAACTGTCAAAATGCGTAGTTTTTCTTGGAATGAATGCTTCAGGTTTTGATTCAGTACTCTAGCTTGAAGCAGTGCATATTCAGCTCCAGTCGAGCTGAATATGCAGTGCACATTCAGCTCGACCCGAGCTGAATATGCAGTGCACATTCAGCTCGACCCGAGCTGAATATGCAGTGCACATTCAGCTCGACCCGAGCTGAATATGCAGTGCACATTCAGCTCGACCCGAGCTGAATATGCAGTGCACATTCAGCTCGACTCCAGCTGAATATGCAGTGCACATTTAGCTCGACCCGAGCTGAATATGCAGTGCACATTCAGCTCGACCCGAGCTGAATATGCAGTGCACATTCAGCTCTACTCGAGCTGAATGTGCTTTGTTTTCACCTAATCGTGGAGATGAACAATTATGCTATTATTTTGTTTACTTTGATTGATGTGGGATGGACCTTGAAGTACTATTATACTACGACAACTATTTACACTTTTGCCTTAATTTTGCAGTGCCGAGATGGACACTTCAACCGGTGCCTCAATCGACGATGATTTTGATTTATCAAGTGACAACTCGTCTTTCCACGATCCAGTAGATGCTGATTTGATGGAATTCGAAGTTCTCCCAAGGCATTCTTGGGTTGGTAAGATAGTCGAAATGAAAAACCTGTCCGGAGTTACAATTGCCACTGGAATACTTCGTAACCTTCACACCACGGCTATTTCTGGGACTGATGCTCCATTAGGTGATACGCACGTTGCCATTCAGGTCTCCAGGACATTAGTTGAAGATGAAGCACCGGACGAATGGCGTTATTGTGTTAAGGTTTGGCCTATTGGTCTAGTTTTCTATAATAGTGTCAGTCTCTTGCATCACCAACAGCGTGATACTTACAATTCAGTAATGGCAATGAGAAGCCGGTCTTTTGGAGAGAGGACTCGCTCTTATGAAAGTTCATCTAGGATCCCTTCAACCATGGTTTCAACAAAATCATCAATTCTCCTCTCTGACGAATCTATCAACAATGTTGCTGGAAAACGCTGTTGCTCCAGGAGTTGTGTTCAACGCTTCCCACGATTGAAGATTAAGGTATTGCGGATGAGGATGTATTTTGGAACCTCCGTTCAATTTCGAAGGCATATGAAGCTTGATGTTCACGGACAGTTTCATGTGGACAATAATGGTAGAAATGTGGTGACCATTGAGGGCGTTGATGTGTGCGCAGCTGCTTGGCAGCACATCATGGGCGTCAGTGAAACCTCGTTCTATGAATATGCCAAGGATGCAGCGGCTGGTGTAGTCGCGCAACCCCATGGTAATTCTGGGAAACGGAAACCTAGAAATCACACAGTAGTCGCTACCGCAGCATTACGTGTCATCCTTAATAGAAATGCTGACCACATGCCCCACAAGTCCCGCATCTTGCCTTCGGGTGAGACATCCGTGGCCAAAGTTCTTCCGGCAAATTTCAAGTGGAAAGATCAAATTCCTGCAATTGATGCCCATTTAGTTAATTGCGGGCTTTCCCAAATTTCCACTTCAGGGCTGAGTAAGATTAGACGGGTCCATTTTTCCGATTACAATGCAAAACGACCTGGGGATAACTTTGCACGTTGTTCAACGTGTGATAAGTACCATTCCCATCGGAGGTTGCAGCAGCCTGGAACAGAAGCTGCGCTATTGTGGCAGCAGAGGTTGAATCTCCATTTGGATTCAGCATGGGCTCATCGAGAGTTGTATTATTCCAACCGTTACCGCTCTCAAGAGTTGCCAGATGAATGTGTTACGATTATGCACGACAAGATGGATCACTCGAAGACTGCATCTCCTGTCCTCTCTCACAAGACGAAACATTTGGATGGTCTGATGAAGTTGCCCATCTCTGTTACTGGAATGCTTGCACATGGTCATGGTGATGTTCGTTATGCTCATTATGGCTTGGACATTTACCCACATGATGTCAACTATACAGTGGGATCTTTTGCTAGATTGTTACGAGACTTAGAACAACCTTCGAAGACATCGTCCCGACAATTATTTCTGGGTTCGGGGAGAACTGCATTGTTTCGAGCTGTTTTGCAAGGAGCTTCAGATACTTGTGTCCCATTCCTCCGTGCCGCACCTGAGTCTCTAGCTACAGCAAAACCTTTGCCGCCTATTTTGCATGTGCAAATGGACAATGCGGTCAGTGACAACAAAAATAGATATGTGTTTTGCTTTTGGTCTCTTCTTGTTGCAAAGGGAATCTTCCGAGAGGTTTATGTTAATTTCATGCTTGTTGGCCACACACATGATGACATTGATGCATTATTTGGTCGATGGAGTATGGCTTTGAAGAAGGAGAGTTTCCCCACGATCCCTTTGCTTATGAGATCATTTATGGAGAACGAAAGTGTGCCAACAATCCCCCACTTGATTGAAGAAGTCCCGGACTTCAAGTCCTTTATTAGTGAAGGTATTGCAGGTGGAGACGAAGCATTGCAGGGCCACACAAAGGCTCACCAATTCAAATTCTTTGTTGACTCCAACGGATGTCCCATGATGAAATACAAGATTCTTTGTCATCAAGATGATTGGCTTCCAAGAGAAGGGGGTGGGATCAAATTGTGGAAGGAGGATTCAAATGGGAGGTCTTTGTGGCCACGTGGAGAACCACCTTCATTGCAGCCACATGCAATGCGCAATCTTCCTGAAGTGATTAAAGGTCTTTCTGGATTCATTTCATATTGGGAGCATCAAGCACGTGAGGATCGTACAGGTGAATATCGAAGGCGATATGAGCCTTTGAGCTATTATTGGCGGGCAGTTAGAGAGTCACTTAGTCAACCAATGGACTTGCCCACCTCTCTACAGGATGGTTTTTGGCCTTCTAGTCGTATTGGTCACACAATCGAGGACCAATTCACTAGTGTGGGCGCTGTTCGTGAGGATCATGATGATGATGACCATTTTGTTGGGCAGAGTCGCGATAGGCCAGCCCCTTCTTTTCGGATTAATCGAGACGTTTACTCAGGCTATTTTATTGCATTAAGACCGTGTGATGGAGATGAACGTCCTGTTTGGATTGCACAAGCGCTCTCGGACCCTAATTCGGATCTGGAAAGGCCTAACTCTATCAAAATACAGTACTTCCGCCCCACTTCCCGCGATGCAAATGTCCAAAGATGCTATGATGGATGGGCCTCTTCCAACGGTCTACAATGGACAATTGATGACGAGCAACTTCCGCAATGGGAGGACACCGGATCTTTGTTGACTGCATGGAAGTCTAGAAGTAGGAGTGAATTTCCTGTTGTGAAGATACCTAGAAATCAAGTTCAAATCATCCAAGATAGTTTGATCAGGGATGCCGAGCCGTCTTCTTCGCAATGATTTTTTAGTACAAAGATGTTACTCTTATACTAGTATCTAAGAATGTGTGCATAAGATCGAAATTTGTTGGCGTGATTTTAGCTCGAATCGAGCTGAAAGTGTACACCCATTTCTTGTGGAGTTTAATACATTTCAGAGTTTTGATATTTTATTATTTGCTATGCTGAATGGTTTATTGCATAGGAATTGCTTGGGCACATTCAGCTCAACTCGAGCTGAATGTGTATGGCTTTCTTCTTGGAGAGAAGAGAATTCTGGGCTTGATGATTTGCCCTTTGATATTTGCTATTCTGAATGTTTTATCGCATAGGAATTGTTGGGGCACATTCAGCTCGACTCGAGCTGATAGTGTGTTTCGATTTGAGAAATGCATTTTCGTACCTTGACATTTGATCTTTTGTTTTTGAATGATATTTGGAAATGTAAGTGTTGCTTGCTTTCAGCTTGACTGGAGCTAAAAATGTACTTCAATTTCTTTCGAGCCTGATTTTACATTGAAAATAATTCCGCACCTCCCATTTTAGTGGACACCAAACTGGAAAGATAGTATTCAAAGGTTACTATGCAAATCACTAAACATTTGCATATTTAGGTTTGCTCAAGTTTTTCATATTATTTTGGGAGGCTCCCAATCTCCCAATATAATGAATATGGTGTTCCATGTGGCGTCTTCCACTGGAATGATGAATCTAGCCTGTAGTAACTTATCCAGATCACACTTGACAATGCTGGCGTAGTTCGGATTCATCCTGTATCTGGCTTGATGGGCTGGAGGAATGTCCTTCTCCAACTCAATTCGATGCTAGGCAATTGAAGGAGGGATTCCCTTCAAATCTTTGTATGTCCATGCAAAGACATCCTTATACTCTCGGAAGAGTGCCTCTACTTGTGTTGCCAACTCCGGGTCCAAATGAGCATTAATTCGTAAATACCGTGGATCCTCTTTCATCCCGACATCGACCTTCTGCAATTGTTCTAACTCGGGTAGTGTCCATGCCGCCACCTTCATATCCTGAACCTTGATCCTCGCCGGAGTCTCGTCCACATCAATGTCGCCTTCCGTAAATGTGTAGAAGTGATCCGGGTACGTGGCATGTGGACTCCTATGGTCCTCAGATGAGGTCTGTAAGCCCGACGCTGACTCATGTACTAGTGGAGTGTCTAGTACGGGGCCCCAATCTGGACCTACACCAAAACTTGGTAGGGTTACTGTTCCAACGACCAAAACATCTGATTCTGTATCCAGCCATCGGGCCTCCTCCTCTTCTATCAGCCCAACTTCAAAGTTGTATGCGACTACAACTTCTGGGAGCTTAGATATTGGGCCCGTGCGCTAATTTACTGGGATGGTTTTTACTGTGCCACCTCCCCGAATTGTCACAAGGTTGTTGCCCCAATCATTGTGGACTTTGGCATCAATCAGCCACGGTCTCCCCAGCAACATGCTATAGGCTTCTTTAACCTCCTTGTTCTTGATCACTGTGAGGCTGATCAGGTATGGAATACCATGAATGAAAATCTTGACATTTCGGATGAGGCCCACCGGTTCCACAACTGTCTGATCCACCATACATAATCTGTATGGTGCACATTGTGGATCCCTTAGACCCAACCGCTTTCGCTCCTCGTCTGTGATCAAATTGACTCCAGACCCTCCGTCCAATAGCACATTGTCCAAAGTCCCAGTATCGATTTGTACGCGCAAGACAGGTAAATTCCGGTCCACATCCACTACTACACTGGAAACTCGATGCGGTCCACTGGAGGTATCGGGATTGGTCGTCGGAATTGTGTCTGGCTCTGGAGTTCCTCCTGATTCTGGAGACGGAAACATGTGAGTCTTCATAAAAGTCCTGAGGTTGGGTGCCATGTGCAGTAATTGCCCCAAAGTTACCATTACTGGACTTTGTAGGATCTTTCATCCCACCACAGGGATGATGTCCCCTGGAGCTCCAGACCTTGATAACCCGCTTGGTGTGGTTCGGACTAGGCTCTCCAGGACATCAGAGTCTGGAAATTCCAACCAGCCTTCAGAGGAGGAAGGTACAACTTCTTTCTTTGGGTCTGGCGTTGGCTGGGTAGAGGTCGTTCTTTGATCGGCCTGCTCTTACTCTTGCATCTCCTTGATAGTATCCATCATCGTGTTTCTCAACCTCTCTTCTTCTTTCTAATCTTCTTGGGTCTAAACACTCCTAGGTTCAGGTGCTCGGTCCTCCCTGTCTGGTGCTGCTAGACTTGCCTTTAGCCGCTGAGCTCTAGTTAAGCTTGCGACTGCGACTGGGTCTTGGTCCTCTAGTAACTGAATCTCCAGGTTGCTCACGTGGTGGGCTGGATTTGCTATGATCTTAGCCGTGTTGGCCAGGAACTCCTCCCACTCCTTCTTGCATGGGCAGTTGTATCTCTGGTGCCCCGGTTGACCGCATAAGTGGCAGACTTCCGGTCGCTTAAAATTGGAGTCGCCGCCTCCCGTTCGCGAGTATACTGGCCTGGAGTAGCTCCCCGAAGAATTCTATTGTGCACCTTGAGTTGACTCTGGCTGGATCCGGACTTCATTGACATACACTAATGTTCCTTCCGTAGTTTTGCGAGGCAGTCCTTGTGGATTATCTGGATTAAACCAGCAATCAAGCTCCAGATGTCCTGCACGTTTGCATCGGGTGCAGAATTTCTTAGGCGCTTCCGGAGTGGCAACCTTACTTGTGGTACCTCCCCCCTTGCCACTGGAGTCGTTTTTGCGGATCTCGATGCCTGTTGTTTCACCATTCAGGTCCGTATAGTTGTCTTTGCAGCAAAGTGCTACATCCAACAACTCTGTCAAAGTCCTGGCCGGAGCAATACTGGTGGTAAACTTAATGTACTCCAAAAGTCCCGCTCTGAAGTTAGTAATCCGGAAGCCCACTCCTGGATCCGACTGTAGACATTTGATCAATGTTATGAACCGGTCGTAGTAATCTTGGACTTTCCCTCCAACCTCCTGGGCAAAAGACTTCAGTTCCCGGTATACTGTTTCATCAGTGGTCTGACTCCGGTAGCGCTTCCGAAATGCTGCCTTGATATCCGCCCGTGAACAATAAAGGTGATTCTTGAGATACGTCTCATACCAGGCTCCAATTTTGTCTCCCAAGGTGGTTCCGAACAAGTTGATGATAACTTGTTCGTTGGTTTCTCCATTGTGCCACAATGTTCTCTCAAACTGGAGTATGTGCGCACCTCGATTACTCCCTTCCTTGTTCTTGGTATATGGTAGGGGTTTCCTATTTGGTACCACCACTGGAGGGGCTGCGGTTCGCCAGACTAAAGCTATTGCTGGGGGTCCAGCTGAATACTCTGGTGGAGGATACGTCCGGATAGGTCCTCTGTAAGTTGTCTCTCCATGCGGCGGCGGTCTGTCATCTACCACCGGTGGATAACTAGAGGTTGGTTTCGGAGCTAAACCCAGAGGTGGGCCCATTCGTACAAATTCTGAAGCCCGAGATCTAGGCCCTGGTATAGCGACCTGAGGTGGGTAGACCTTAGGATACATACCCATATACGGCAGCTCCATATAGTGCACCGGTTCCGGTGCCCTTTGTAATGTTCCAATCGGATGGATTGGACCTCCTAGACCTGCTCCCATGCCGTTGGTTCTGGGCGTTGGCGTGGCTCCCATGGTCCTTGTGAGTGGCCAAAGTGGGCCCTCACTCTTTTTTCTTTGTTTTTTCGAGTTTTTGATAGTATTGACCCAATTTTAGTTAAAGTAGTAGTCAATCCACCTATTAGAGTCGAAGTCCTAGATTAATAGGCCTAGTGCCATGATGGGACACTAAGTTCCCTATTTTTTCCTCCTCCCTACTAATATGCTTGAAAGTGTAGTGGAAGTGGAGTGGGAATGAAGAGAAAGATAAAAAAGGGAAAGAAAGGTCCTTGGAAAATGACTAAAAATTGAGAAATGGGACAAAAATTATGGAAAAAATTGAGAGAGTGTCTCCTAGCAGGTAGAAGTAGTGGTAAAATTTCTAGAATTTTCCGAGTTGAATTGCTATTTATTTCTAGGGTTTGACTAGTGGATCGGCGGTTGACCGTTCGGGAAAAATACTTATTGAACTCCAAAAATGCTAGGGAAATTTAGGTAGACTAATTAGGGTGCTGGGAGTCCAGCTGTGTGGTTAGTTTTTTAAGTTATAAGTAAATTGCAAATCATCAGTAGATAGTAGTAGATCTAGGGTAATAGTCTTTAAAAGATCAAAAGGAAAAGAAAAAAAAAGGAGGAAGAAAAGAAAAGAAGGTGGTTGGGCGTGCTTCCCCATGCACATGCCACATGACAATTCTTGCCACCATGGAATTAATTTTAGGGAGGCTTGTCAGGAGCAAAGCGGCGAGTTAATGCTAGTAATAAACTAAAAACATGCAAAAACGGCTGTAAGTAGCCAATCCTGCACTTCTGTGAGAGGTCATGGGCTGCCTCATTTAAACTAAGCCAGTCTTGTCGGGGAAGAAAAACGAGAAAGACCTAAAGAAAAAGAAAAAAAAAGGGAGAAAGGAGAACCAGCCAGGCTGAGTCGCTGGCGAGAGAGCTGGAGTTCTCTGGATTTCCGGGGGCCGTTTTTTTGGGGAGCGAGGAGGAGTTCCTGCGAGCAAGAGGGAGGGCTGGAGCTCTCGTTTTTTTGGGTTGGGTTTGTTTTTTTTTGTGGTTGGTGGGTGTGCGCCCTGGGCGCGAGGGAGAGCTGGCCTCTCTGCGTTTTTTTTTTTTTGGAGAAGAGGCTCCTACGCGAGCTGGAGGAAGCTCCTGCGAGCTGGAGGAGAGGCTCTTCCGGTTTTGGTGGTGAGCGCACCGGCTGCGCGCGAGGAGGTGTCTCCGTGTTGGTGGGTGCGAGCGCTCCTGGAGCCGGAGGGCGTGTGTGCGCGCGAGGTCTCGCTCTTCGTTTTTTCTGGAAGCTGAAGCGCTCCGGTGTGAGAGGCTCCTGCGCGAGCTGGAGGGTGTACCTGCGCGAGGAGGTGGATCGGCGTGGGTGAGCGAGAAGCTCCTGTGAGCGGGGAGCTGTTTTCTCTTGGAAGACTCTGTTTTGGTGGTGCGCATCTGTGCGCGCGATCTGTGAAGGGTGAGCTGGTGAACTGAAATTCGGTGATGGAGTGCCGCGGAGAGTACGCACCTGCGTGCGCGAAGTAGGAGGTGGCGTGTGAATGTGAGTCTGGTGCGAATTGCTGGAGGTCGTCACTCGGTTGTCGTGGAGCTGCACGCGAGGTCTGGGGAGCTGGAGCTGTTGTGCGAGAGATCAAGAGCCGGCGCGCGCGGTGCTAGCTGGAGAGAAGGTGCTGGAGAGCTGCGAGGGACAGGTGTTAAAATTCCGGTGGCCGAATCTCATGCGGAAGCGCTGGCGAATTTTTGCCAGAATTAGGTATTTGGCCACAAGTTCCTTCAGAACTGAACCAGTTCGCAGCCCATTGACTCCGTCCTGTATGCATAAGTTCGTCTTGGTTCATAATGATGTGTTGAGATCGTTGGTGCATGGAAATTGCTTGTGATGGTGGTTTCTATGTCCTCGGCCTGCTGAATTCGGTTTTAAATGGTTCATTCAAGTTGGAAATGAGTTGCTGATCACTGTGAGAGGAATTTTTTTTGGATTCGGAGTCTCGAGTCAAGAGATAAGTGCTGTTGAAGTTGCTGCCACAAAACGGGATCTGGATCAGGCCTGATCAGCCGACCTAAACTCGAAAAATTAACCAAAAAAATAAAATAAAATAAAATAAAATAAAATAAAATAAAAAAATATATATATATATATATATAAAAATAATAGTAATAATCATGATAATCAATAACCGTAACGATTAGATAACAAATAAGTAAATAATTACCTATACCTAATTAATTTATCCGGAGTTAAGTGTTTAAGTTCCAAGGAAGGGTCAATCGAGTCCACATGACTGGGTTAAAATAATAGTATTATTAAACTCTAAATATATAAATAGACATAACCAAGGATCCAGCCCCAGTAAATTAGAATATACAGATAAGCATCAGGAATGTTAAGTGGTGTAACATTAGGACCTTGTAGGTTTAAAAATTGATTCTCTTAGGGGGTCTATTTTTGGCCTTACATTTGGTGCGTCTGCCGGGAGGAGTTTTTTGTTGGTTTGTTGCTTGGAAGGTGTTTGTCTTGCCGCTGGATTGCTAAATTTAGGTTTTCTAGGGTTCTGAATTGTCTAATTCTGACCTAAATCGTGAGTTGAGTGGTTTTTGGCACATGTGGGGAGTGTAGTGCGCTATTGCTTGAGGTAAGTCGTTAAACCTATTTTAGTGCGTGTATTCCTGTATGAGGTGTGTTGTCCAAGTTGCAAGGGAGGTGGGGAGTTAGAAGGGTGTGTGGAATTCCCGACCTCCTAACACAAGCACATTGTGTTAGGCGGACCACCTTCTAACTCTTGTGCTTTGGTTGAGTAAGGGGGCTTAGGGGTGAAAGGTTGAGGCCCTCCCACGATTGCTTGAAAGTAATCAGTGAGCTTCTCAGCCAAAGAGGGAAGGTGCATGTGCCCGGGCATGGGACAAGGGCGCCCTTCCCTTCCCCCCCGAACTCGATCTACCACCAAGGTAAGAGCAACTTGCATACTTTCAATAGCCTTGGTTGTTGAATGGGATGAATGTTGCATACATGGAATGATATGCATGTTGAAGGGGTCGTGAGGAAGGAGCGCGGCATAAGGTGAGTATACAAACCTTCCTCACTACACCAAACCCTACACTAGACACTTAGGTTTGGCTAGGGATCGAACAGGGGATGTGAATTGCAGCCAGGTACGTTCTTCCCTTCTTAATGAATGAATTATGATGAACCAATGAAGGATTTTTTGTACATGTTGGTGTCGTTTCTCTTAAGTTGGTGATGCCATCCCTTGGAGAGAAATTGGGGATACCTTGATACCAAGGAGAAACCTCCAGGTAGGTGGTCAGCCCAACTAAGAGTCTGTATCGTATGGGGCATAGTGGGTGTACCTCGTCCGGAGGTTAGCCCCACATGTAACCTTCTGTTTTGTTTACTTCCCAGCATGGGGGAGTTTGGGAGAAACTTGGAATCATTTTGAGTCAATTATTGGTGTTTACGAAATGTCTTCACATAGGTCTAGAAAACTAAGAACGGCAACTTAATCGTTAGATGAGCCCTGTGACTCGATCTGGAAGATGTTATAGACCGCTTCCCCTTCCCCTAATTTCTACTACTCCAACTTCATTTCCCAATCCTGAGACATTAGAAGGAGGTCCTAGTACAAGAACCAACTTGGGAAGCCCAAAAGACCGTACAACCGTTGAGGAATCAAGCTTTAGGTCTTCCTCCTCTTCTCACTCTTCCCCTCCTCCTAGTCCTGGTGACATGGAAGATCCAATTGTCAACCCACCCCTAAACCCCTTGGTTCAACCAAGGGGTTTGCCTATTGTAGTTCCTGAAGGGCTTCAAGCTGCCCCTATGCCCCCAAATCTTCCTAGTTTCAAGGGAACTAGGGATGAGGATCCCTCGATGCATGTGGAGCGGTTTACAGAGTTATTGACTACGTGTTTGATAACCGACAACCGTTACTACTTGGTGTGGTTTCCAACCACACTCAAGGAATCGGCTTACGAATGGTACCGCAATCATGCGGCATCCACCTTTCGTGATTGGGATGGCCTCATGAGGTCATTCTTGGAACAATACAGACCCGAAGTAGGCCAGAGTGCAGCCTTGACGGCCTTGGCAAGCTTTAGACAAGGGAAGGATGAGGATATTTCATCCTACATCCGTAGGTTTGAGCAAGTTGTCACCCGGTTCGTGGGTGATTTGCTCACGGATGATACCTTGAGACACTTTTTCCTTCAAGGGTTTTATCTAGAGAAAACGATACGGGAAATCCTCCAGACAAGGCCTACCACCTTAGAGGAAGCTAAGGAGGCAGCTAGGACCGTGGCAGCAGTGGCAACAGAACACGAGAAACTATGGAGGAAGGAGAATGAGAGCATTCCTAGCTTTATTCCCATCCATGCCCGGGAGAAGTCAGACTCAGTTGAACCTCCACCTGGCCCAACAGTGTATTCTCCACCTGTGGTGAATACCATTCCTCTTAATGTCAGGCCCCCCGTTCCTCTACCCGCTCTTACATATGGACCCACTTGGCGTCACGAGATGAAGAAGGAGATCCACGACGCTCAGCAAGGGTTCCAAGACCAACTCCAACAACAATTGAGGGCAATGACAGATCAGGAACCAGAACCCTAATGCCCCACCTCCTCAGATAGAGTCAGGTAGACATTCTTCTGGTATGTGGTGCACTTCATGCGGCGAGAATGGTCACACCATGCAGTTTTGTACCACCTTCCCACACCATTCAAACGTCTATCAACCCCCACACCGGAATCAACAACTTAATCGTGGTCAAGGTCCGAGGTCCCAACCTCGATGGGAGATCTGTCAGTCTTGTGGAAGAAGACATCCACCTGGGAGTTGTTGGTTGGAGAATGGGGTAGTGTGTGGGAATTGCGGTGGTAATCATCCCACAATTAGATGTAGGGAGAGGGACAAAGTCATTCCTATGAGGCCAATGAGAGGGAATTTTCCACAACAAGCCATGGATAACCAGAGAGGGGCTCGAAACCCTTTGAATGACAATAGTCTCCATCCTCCCAACATGTACTATGATTATAATAATCATCGTCAAAACCACCAACCTCCTCAGGGCTTGCAAACCCAACAAGGTTTTGTGCCTTTTGGCCAAAACCAGGCGCCTATCCAAGATGCCCGATTTGCATCTCCTTCTTCTTCATCTCCCTCTACCACCGTCACATTGACAGAACTCGGGTCTCAAGGAGCTCCTCAAAGTTCTACCTCTTCTCAATCCCATTTTGTATCGCATGAACCTGTCATTCCACATCAAGTAGCTCACCTTTCACTTCCCGTAAATGCGGTATTGACACGAGCCCAAAAGGCCAACCAACCCTTCGTAGCTCAGGAATCAGAGGGTAACTTCGAGGATTCACCACACTTATCAGAACTTAATGATGTAGTTCATAAAGCCTTGAAGTCCACAAGGGAGGCCAACCAGAAGATGCCTCCGGTGAATCCGTTGATGTTAGATTCCACCCCTTCTGAAGGAGGTGAAAAACCCCAGAATCCCCACACACCCGAGCCAACCTGGGAGGGTCCAACAATTCCCATTCAAGAAATGGGGATTGAAGACCCTTCATCCACCTCCACGTTTAGACCGTATGATCTTTGGGAAGACTTGAATAGGTTGAACGCCAACATTACTATTGCCCAACTCATCCACTTGGCTCCCTTGGTACGGAAAGAGTTAAAGAAGAGGATTCCACTAGCCAAGAGGGTAAAGGTCAAGCCCAATCTAGCTGCTAGAGTGAGCTCTTCTAAAAAGCCTTCCAAAAGGGCATTTGAGGTTCGTGCGGTAGAAATTGAAGCCACTATCGTGGATAAGGTGTTGCCCAAGGTGTTGGTGGATGGTGGTAGTGGTGTAAACATCATGCCTCTTCACACCATGGAAAAGTTAGGGCTAGATATCACAGAGCCCTCACCTTATGTGATCAACATGGCCAACCAGATTCCAGAAGCACCAATAGGCCAAATTTCTGGGTGCAAGGTGAATACAGGAGGGGAGGACTACACGGTCACCTTCCAAGTGCTTCGAATGCACTCAAACAAAAACTCATTTCCCTTACTTCTAGGGAGACCGTGGTTGAGGGCAGCCAACGCTAAGGTAGATTGGAGTGGTGAAAAACCTCACATCACCTATGGTGTCGGGTCGAATCTAACCAAGGTTTATATTCAACCTAGCTTCCCTAAGACCTTGGGATCTTCTAGCTCATCCTCAGAGGATGAAAACCACGTGCCACGCGGAGCTAGAAAGACAATCAAGGGGGTCAAGTTCGCGCTTCCAGAGGTAACAAAAACCACCACTCCTTCATTGAGTTGCTTGGGGCCTAGCCTGTACGAATGGGAGGATGATGGAGAATTCTCTACTTGGTTGGCTGAGCACCCGCACACTGAGTCTGACCGATCCATGGATACGTTTTTCATGGAAGAACTTAGTGGTGATCCTCTCAAGGACATTGACTTAGCCATTCTCGTAGATGACCTACGTTACGAGGATGTTTGTGGTGTCACCTTAGATGGCACACAATTGTCCAATGTAGATCCTATCTTGGATGAAGAAGCCCTCATTTCTCCGTTGCACTTCAAATCCACTTCATCAGGAATACAAGTGGGAAGTGATCTATCCATCTATCCGCCAATTCCCCATGACTGGTACAAGGGGCCAACGGAACAACCACATGCGAGTCCAAAAGATTGGCAAGAGATAGATGTATCGTTTGAGAGAGAAGAATCGCGAATGATAAAGGTTGGGAGCCAACTCACAAGGGAAGGATTAGAGCCCTTTAGAGCCCTAGTCATGGAGTATCGCGATGTGTTCGCATGGTCTTATAGAGAACTCAAAGGCATCCCTCCAGAAGTGGTGCAACATCGAATTCCCTTAATTCCAGGCTCAGTGGCCATTCGCCAAAAGGAGCGACGAATGAATCCACAACTCCAACTTATAGTTAAAATGGAGTTGGAAAAACTCCTTCAAGTTGGATTTATCCGCCCAGTAGAGATTACCGACTGGGTTTCCCCCATGGTGAACCGTGATAGTCAAGAAAAAAAACGGAAGGTTGAGAGTTTGCATAGACTATCGCAAACTTACCCAAGCCACTCCGTTTTCATTAGTCTATGGTGTAGAGGCTGTACTTCCCATAGAGTTTGAAGTGCCATCACTTCGAATAGCGATAGACACTCGATTGACCACCAAACAGTCTTTGATCCATCGATTGGAACGGTTGGAGAAATTGGATGAGGATCGTAGACTGAGCGCACAACACATTGAGGTTGTCCAGAGGCGCCGAAAAATTGCGTTTGATAAACGCCACAAGAAGCGGACATTGTTGCCAGGGATGTTGGTTTTGCTTCAAGATGCGAGAAGGCTAGAATTCCCTGGGAAGTTTGATGCGTTGTGGTTGGGCCCCTATCTCGTTACCAAGGTATTTCCCAACAACTCGGTCCAACTCGAAACCCTGAATGGTGAATCATTTCCAACACGCACGGCTGGGAGTCGTTGCAAGGAATACCGGACATGATAGAGTGGATTCATTATCACTAGCCCACCTCACTTCGTGACAATTGGCCTCACAACGGAGAGGACATGACCCTTCTGATTCAACTAGTGCCTTTTGACCACTAGTTGCAGCCGATCATGTCTTCTCCATGGGTCAACCATACTAGTCTCATCACTACACTAGAGACAAGTATTTTCTTTTCTCCCAAATTACTATCAAAAATATATTTTTCTCCTTGCTTTCCTTACCTTCCAAAGAGATTGGAACTTCTATCTCTCTGTAGTCCAAGTTCACTCCGATGAAGGCGGAAGGCGGTTTTGAAATCTTTTTTGGCTGTAGATTCAACCTGGGTCCGTCCAGGGCGAATGGGTTTAACTCAAAAATTGGGACGTGCATCCATTCTGCTAATCATTCAATTCTTTCTAGTCGAATGCCGTCTCTATTTTCCCTATTTTTCTCTCATTTTTTCCCCCTTCTCTATTGAAATTTCCTAGCTTTTCTTCAATCCCATCACTTATGTCTAACTTCCTAGTTTTCTTCCAAATTCCATAATTGTCTTTCTACATCTCTTTATTTTTTCTCATTACCGTGTGCCGTAGTGAGCAAGAGGTCTAGGTCCACTCTCCTCTCACGAGTCGGCCCAGATGGTCGCCATGTGTGAGTGGCCAAAGTGGGCCCTCACTCTTTTTTCTTTGTTTTTTCGAGTTTTTGATAGTATTGACCCAATTTTAGTTAAAGTAGTAGTCAATCCACCTATTAGAGTCGAAGTCCTAGATTAATAGGCCTAGTGCCATGATGGGACACTAAGTTCCCTATTTTTTCCTCCTCCCTACTAATATGCTTGAAAGTGTAGTGGAAGTGGAGTGGGAATGAAGAGAAAGATAAAAAAGGGAAAGAAAGGTCCTTGGAAAATGACTAAAAATTGAGAAATGGGACAAAAATTATGGAAAAAATTGAGAGAGTGTCTCCTAGCAGGTAGAAGTAGTGGTAAAATTTCTAGAATTTTCCGAGTTGAATTGCTATTTATTTCTAGGGTTTGACTAGTGGATCGGCGGTTGACCGTTCGGGAAAAATACTTATTGAACTCCAAAAATGCTAGGGAAATTTAGGTAGACTAATTAGGGTGCTGGGAGTCCAGCTGTGTGGTTAGTTTTTTAAGTTATAAGTAAATTGCAAATCATCAGTAGATAGTAGTAGATCTAGGGTAATAGTCTTTAAAAGATCAAAAGGAAAAGAAAAAAAAAGGAGGAAGAAAAGAAAAGAAGGTGGTTGGGCGTGCTTCCCCATGCACATGCCACATGACAATTCTTGCCACCATGGAATTAATTTTAGGGAGGCTTGTCAGGAGCAAAGCGGCGAGTTAATGCTAGTAATAAACTAAAAACATGCAAAAACGGCTGTAAGTAGCCAATCCTGCACTTCTGTGAGAGGTCATGGGCTGCCTCATTTAAACTAAGCCAGTCTTGTCGGGGAAGAAAAACGAGAAAGACCTAAAGAAAAAGAAAAAAAAAGGGAGAAAGGAGAACCAGCCAGGCTGAGTCGCTGGCGAGAGAGCTGGAGTTCTCTGGATTTCCGGGGGCCGTTTTTTTGGGGAGCGAGGAGGAGTTCCTGCGAGCAAGAGGGAGGGCTGGAGCTCTCGTTTTTTTGGGTTGGGTTTGTTTTTTTTTGTGGTTGGTGGGTGTGCGCCCTGGGCGCGAGGGAGAGCTGGCCTCTCTGCGTTTTTTTTTTTTTGGAGAAGAGGCTCCTACGCGAGCTGGAGGAAGCTCCTGCGAGCTGGAGGAGAGGCTCTTCCGGTTTTGGTGGTGAGCGCACCGGCTGCGCGCGAGGAGGTGTCTCCGTGTTGGTGGGTGCGAGCGCTCCTGGAGCCGGAGGGCGTGTGTGCGCGCGAGGTCTCGCTCTTCGTTTTTTCTGGAAGCTGAAGCGCTCCGGTGTGAGAGGCTCTTGCGCGAGCTGGAGGGTGTACCTGCGCGAGGAGGTGGATCGGCGTGGGTGAGCGAGAAGCTCCTGCGAGCGGGGAGCTGTTTTCTCTTGGAAGACTCTGTTTTGGTGGTGCGCATCTGTGCGCGCGATCTGTGAAGGGTGAGCTGGTGAACTGAAATTCGGTGATGGAGTGCCGCGGAGAGTACGCACCTGCGTGCGCGAAGTAGGAGGTGGCGTGTGAATGTGAGTCTGGTGCGAATTGCTGGAGGTCGTCACTCGGTTGTCGTGGAGCTGCACGCGAGGTCTGGGGAGCTGGAGCTGTTGTGCGAGAGATCAAGAGCCGGCGCGCGCGGTGCTAGCTGGAGAGAAGGTGCTGGAGAGCTGCGAGGGACAGGTGTTAAAATTCCGGTGGCCGAATCTCATGCGGAAGCGCTGGCGAATTTTTGCCAGAATTAGGTATTTGGCCACAAGTTCCTTCAGAACTGAACCAGTTCGCAGCCCATTGACTCCGTCCTGTATGCATAAGTTCGTCTTGGTTCATAATGATGTGTTGAGATCGTTGGTGCATGGAAATTGCTTGTGATGGTGGTTTCTATGTCCTCGGCCTGCTGAATTCGGTTTTAAATGGTTCATTCAAGTTGGAAATGAGTTGCTGATCACTGTGAGAGGAATTTTTTTTGGATTCGGAGTCTCGAGTCAAGAGATAAGTGCTGTTGAAGTTGCTGCCACAAAACGGGATCTGGATCAGGCCTGATCAGCCGACCTAAACTCGAAAAATTAACCAAAAAAATAAAATAAAATAAAATAAAATAAAATAAAATAAAAAAATATATATATATATATATATAAAAATAATAGTAATAATCATGATAATCAATAACCGTAACGATTAGATAACAAATAAGTAAATAATTACCTATACCTAATTAATTTATCCGGAGTTAAGTGTTTAAGTTCCAAGGAAGGGTCAATCGAGTCCACATGACTGGGTTAAAATAATAGTATTATTAAACTCTAAATATATAAATAGACATAACCAAGGATCCAGCCCCAGTAAATTAGAATATACAGATAAGCATCAGGAATGTTAAGTGGTGTAACATTAGGACCTTGTAGGTTTAAAAATTGATTCTCTTAGGGGGTCTATTTTTGGCCTTACAGTCCTGGAAGGCCGTCGTTCCATGTATTCCCATTCCTCCGGGCCTGGTGGTCGGGATAAGTCTCCTAACTGCTCTGGAAGGTCAGTCTTTGGGAAATGCCTCCGGGTTGTGGTGCCGCCGTTGATGGCTCCGTCGCGCTCTGCCACGCTTCCCACCACTGAAAAGTCTTTTGTCGGGCTTCGTCCTTCCGCCGTTGAATGTCTTCGGCCCTCTGGTCCTCCAATCGCCGTTGCTCTTCATGCCATGCCTTCTCTGCCTCTTGACGTTGGGTCTGCTCTTGCAGTAACCTCATAGCTTCCGGAAGTTCGGGTCCGGATCTTGTCTCATAGCCCCACTCCTTTCGATGCGGTTGTACTGGGCCTCCTTGTGTCCTTTGGCGTCTTGCCTCTTTCTCCGCCTTTTGTAGAGCCTTAAACTCATCTAGCATGCGCCTTTGATCAGAAATAAACTCTGGATCATGGTTGAAGTCCTCCTCCTCCTTGAAGTGGACTGTTGGTGTCCTTCGTACAGGTGGTAGTCTTTGATCGTTCATATGCTGGTCTGGTCTTGGACATCCCATCTCTGGACCATATCTCCTAAGGTATCCCTGTCCCAACCTCTGGCTCATTTCATCCAAACTAGTAGAGAGATTGTCAGGAGTTTGAGCTTCATACCTTGGAGTTGGCGGTCTTTCCCATGCCCGGAGATCCTTCCTCTCCTCTAGGTCTAGATCATTGACCAACATGCTGACATTTGTCTGAACCGGCTCCCATCGGTGGTGGAGTATGCCTTCGTGGACTCCAAACTCCCTCCGGTTCATCTCTGGTGCTCCCTCTACTTCTCTGTTGTCCTGCCTTGTCCGGATCGGGAGCTCTCCTAGATCTCCGGATTCGTCTGACCTTCTGTGGGAAAAAGGGTATGCCTCCCGTGATGAATTTTCGGCAATAACCTCCATGTCGACTAGATGTCGCCGGTTTGCTGTACTCTCCTCTGAACTCGGGTGTCGATGCCCCGTTGTGTCTTCCGCTTCTGCTTTCTGCTTTGGGATCCTATGTGCTACTCTTCTCGTCTCTTGATGTGCTTGGAATCTTGCTGCGATCTCCTTGTCTAGTCCTTCATAGTCTCCCTCCATCCTGTAGCAGGTGCTGCCACTGTATGTTGTGAAATCTCTGTTGTATCACTCCGGTAGTATGCTTCCCCACTACTCCAGTGTTTGGTTTTCCAGTCAGTTACCGCCTTCAGTACTGCTTTCTTCACCTGCACATGTTCTGGTCTTTGCCACTGTCCCGTTTCTACACCCAGATCATCCCACTCACACTAGTGGTCAGTAGTATATGCATGTCATTCAAGTAAGGCCCTTTCCTAGTTCTAGATCATTTGTTTTGCCGTCAAATATTCTTTGCCAACATTCTCTCTGGGATAACACTGGTTTAGCCACTGCTTCCTTTTTGGTTCATTTTTCACTGGATGTCCGGATCTGATTTCCAGCTACACCCTTTCTCCTTACTTAATTCCCTTGAGGTTTAGGTCTCAGTTCCGTCCTAATTGTTCTCAACTGGTTTAGGTTCTCTTCTCTTGTTTTTCTTCTTCCCTCCATACATCTTTTTTGTTTTTGTTATTTGCTCTTCCTTTTTTGTGGTTTTTAGGTTTTCATCTTAATTTTTTTTTGTGAATCTCCAGATGTCTAATAAATACCTAGGATTAAATTCAGTTCATGTCTAGTTTTGTTTGGATTCTTTATTGTTGTCTCCAGTAATTGTCCAGATTTTCTGTTAACGTCCAGTTACTGTCTGCGTTTAGTTACTGGTTTCTGTTTTAACATACATGGATGACATTCGACCAAACAACATCTCCATTCCATTCAACCCAACTGCAGAATGTTTGGATTTGGAACTTACATCATTAACCCTGGACTATCCCCCTTTTATCGTGGGATCAATCCTCTGATTCAGAGTTGGTCGTGTGTTGGCTGTACTTTGTCTCCTCCAGCGTAGCGTCTCCCAGACCACTGCTCCAAGGTTCCAATGCCAGTACCCAAGTCACTACAGGGGTTTGGATGTCACAGGCAGAGGTGCTGGGTGGGCTACTGCTCTGCTGCTAAGGTCTTGATGCAGACACGGGATCTGCTGGTGGAGAGTCCAAAGGTAGTTTGCGGGAGTTGTCCAACTCTAGTTCCTGGATTGTAATCCTGGATGTCTCCTGATATCGTGGGGCAGGTCGGAGAAGACTCTGATTAGGGTGATATGAGTCTGGACACTTCAGATGCCGCAAGATGCCCCTCTGTAATTCTTCAGGTGTGAGATGGTCACAGCCGGAAGGGCTGTTTGGGACAATGTAGAAGTTGTCCTCTTCTTCAAAGCCCTAGTAGTGGCGGTTGCCAACGTAATGGTCAAAGTCTGTGATGGGTTGTTCTATTGAGAGCTGCGCCTCATTGAGCTCTTGCTTCTTCCTTGACCCCATCCACCTTGAATCGTTCGGGGCTGCTGTAGATTTTGCAGTGAGCGTCACAGATGTTGGAAAATACTGTCCATTGCTGGACTGGACTACATGATATCCTCAGGGTATAGGCCGGACTTCACTGCTGCAAGGTATCTTCAAGAGCGCTGCGGGACATCACTACAGCCGGGTATCGCCACGTCTCTGTTGGTCTTCTGCTGCAGGGTATCACCGGATTTTGGCTGGTCTTCACTACAGCCGGGTATCGCCGGGTCTCTACTGGTCTTCTGCTGCAGGGTCTCGCCACGGTCTCTGTGGATCTTCTGCTCCAGGATATTGCCACAGTCTCTGTGAGTAGTTTGCTACAGGGTATCACCAGATATCTGCCGGATATCTTCTGTATGTGGCTGTCAGTGTGTGTCTACAGCTGTCTGTGTCCATCTGTGGCTGTCTGCGCGTGTCTGCAGCTCTCTGTTCCTTCTGCAGCTAGTTGCACTGGTTTGCTGCAGCTTGATCAGCCACTTCCTGCTCTCCCCAGAAAACTGTTGTCTTGCGCTGCGGGTCAACAAGAGCCACTTGATCCGAACTTATGCATGGTCGCCAATGTTAAAGGGGGATTCCACCTCAAATTCAAGTAGGAAACAATCTACTCTATGCTTCATCAAACTGTTGTTTCAAGGCAGTAGACAGAAGTCTGGAATAGGACTTTTACTGAGTCTAAAACCCCTGATTCGACCTAGATCTGAATCTAGATATGAATTCAAGGTTAGTTCGGACTTCGTTTCTGTGGTTTTTCTCAGGTTCAACCCACAGATCTGAAGCTTCTGCACTCGATTACAACAATTCAAACCCTAACCACAACAAATCCAGACTTGTTTCTAACTCCCAACTACTAAGAATGTGTAGGATTTTGCAGATCGGGCTAGATCTATATCAGATCTAGTGCATTCAAGCCATTTCTG
>OZ020525.1:10484186-10494117 GCA_963971425.1 Bryoerythrophyllum caledonicum | reverse complement strand
GGACGGCTATTTACCCCCGGGTAAATTGATAAAACGGGTTATGTCACCGGACGTCCTGATAGGCCGGAGGACGTCCTCCGTCTTGACGTCTGGACGTCACGGACGTCGAGCGTCCTGACAACCCTGCCCCCTCGCTTGTACTGTAGTGCTGTCTCTCACTGAAATGTCACCAACTACTGCAGCAACTTCATGTACAGCAAAGTACACTGGATACTTATTTGCCTTCGAAAGATCTTTGCATGGATATGCTGATCACGTACTGCTTTGGAGAAATGAGTGAAGAAAAGTGCAAACAATAACTTGATCTTCAGACTCATCGAGCAGCCCCAAAAGCTATGAATCATATGATGAAACTTGTGGTTCGGAAAGAGTGGCAAAGCTAAACAAATAAAAGCATTCACTTGCTTGAAACAAGCAAGATTAGAAAAGTTGAGAGCAAACAAGAATATCCATGAGGTTACAAAACTGCATCTGAAATTTCAGTAGTAAGATAATTATGTGCAGGTCCCTTGAGAACTTTGATCACAAACTCTTAACAAGACGGCCTGTTCATTAGCTTGATTTGAGCAAGAATTGAATGAGTAGTGAGTATTTTACAATTTAGCGTCTTCTGTGTTCGACCATGGATTTGATTCAGTCAGCCCCATTTACGGCATTTTCAAGCTCTGATGGAGTGTTTCTCGTAGTGTCTCCTTGATTCTTGAAGAACCGAAAATAGGAACTAAGGTCCCTTGTAAGTGAATAAAAATTCCCATCTCCATCTAACGTAGCCGACCCATTTCCAACCACTTAAGCAATTACGTATATATGGAGTGCAGATTTTTTGAGTGTGGAATTTTTTGCATGTACAGAAATAGTGTTTGAAAGGACTACATATTTCTCCAGAATTTTATTACACAATACATAATTACTATGAATTTTTTAGTGGAAGATTCTCTCCAACCTTTATACTTTAACCTTCACCTAAGATTATACTCAATGATAAGACCATATGTCTAATCTTAGGTGAAGTTTGGAGTAGTGGGGTTGGTTTTTAAGCAGGAAAATATTTAAGGAGTTTTACCGCTCGAGTTGGAACTGCACCTGGCCTTCTGACGTGCAGTTCCGTGTCTATACATCTTTTCTATTTCATCTCCTTAGAGGATTATTCTTGCTAGGGGGAGGGGCTTCATGTCACTCCGTATGTATCTTTGTACATCCATTGATTCTGGCTATAACCGCAATTGCTTCGTATTTGCTGGTACCTGATTTTTTTCTGAGCCTAGTGGGTGGGGATTGATCATGTCAGTGGAACTACTACACTGGATTCTATGACAAACTGACATCTACGTTTGTCTTGTAATTTGAGTATTGGTTAATCACAAGTTTAGTACTGTAATGTGGATGTCCTTGCAAGAGTAACTTCGAGTTGATTGATGGTGCACTACTGAACCTTGTGCTTTTATTAGCAACATTCTAGGTATGTGCGCTCTTGCTTAGGTAAAATAAAAATCTTGTGGTCCAGTATTTCATTCTATTTCGTAAGTGAAACGATAGAAGCGTCATGACTAGTTGTTTACTGATGTAAGAGCTCAACCCCTTCAGGATGTTGCTGTTTTCATTACGCTCTCCCCTGTTGCATACGGAAGGGGAAATTAGGTAGCACATGAATCCCATTCAAGCTGTAAATTTCAGACCAAGTCACAGACATACTACTAGTCAAATGAGTGTTCAAAGAGGCAAGACATACGTTGTCATATTCAGATACAAATATGTATGAAGGCCTAAGCATTGTTGGCAACATCCTTAACCCCAAAGTGGCATAGGATTTTCTTCCATGAAGAATTGCTTTCTCAGGTGTTCATTTTGGAATTTTTTGCATGGCAAATCAGCAACTTTTTGGGTCAATCCAACCACATAGAGGGACATCACACTAGTGTAGGAATGTGCTCAAAAAATTTCAACTGCTAATTCATTTATTTTGTATATTTTTTTGAATTATGAAATGCTGTAAGAAGTGAAGAAAGAGTAGGGAAAAACAGTGTTTTTCTTGCTTTGGCAACTTGTACAGCAAGCAAACTTGCTAATTAGCCATTGAGTCAAACTAAGCATTCAGAGGTTGCCATACAAAGTACCATGCCTACTTGAAAAAATCGCAAAATCTACAAAACTGTGTTGTACTCAAAGTCTTGAATGCACATAGGTTGGTTTCTTGTAATGGAGGACCTTTCCTTTCAATAAATTGACAAAATTTGAAAAATAAAAACCATGGAAAAATTCAAGCAATCACAAGTAGCATGACATTCAAAGGATTTGCACAAATTTTTGCGGCCGGAATGAACAGCTCTATTTTCGGCGAGGTGACTTGAATTGGCCAAGAACCAAGTAGATGGACCTTGCCTGGTTTTTGAGCCGCAACAAGGGCCTCACCAATACCTCCCAACTTTAGATTGTCTTATAAATTTTTATACTTTCTTGAATTTCATGTGCTTGGTGTTGTTAGAGAGGTCTTTTTGAACCCTACAAATACTCTTTGGTACAGTTTTGTAATTAAGTTAAGGAAATCATGTGAAATTTGTGTTGAAAATCGTTGAGGACAGTTTCTGTCTCCAATGACACTTTGGAGTTAAGGGGTTAATGTGGGGTCTTGTACCATTTTCATGGATGGTAGATTCAATTTTATGGATGTGATGTATAGGTAATGTAGTCTACAACTTTTGTAAGTTTTATTTGAATGTTATTGTGAAACTATTCTTTTAAATTGCACTTTATGAAACCCATTTTTTCACAGTTTTGGAGATTTGAACTACTTGATCCTCAATCCCTAGAAGAGAAGCTTTATTGTTGTTTGGACAAACATTGTATTATCAATTATCATTTTTGAGTTCAATTTAGCATTTTGAATTATATTCCCATTTCAATGCTATATGAGATTATATGTTGTGTATCAATGTAAAAAAGCTCTATTAGTTTTGTGTCATTGTTATTATTCTTTTAACAAAAAGAGAAAGTTAATTGATAAATATAACAAAAAAAAATAAGGAAATAAACTTTCTATCATGAGGTTCAAATAGTCTTGTAGAATGGTGTGAAATTTTCTCAACTAATTTATTTTTACATCATAAGAACCTTTAAGCCAAGTTTCTACTATCAATTTAAATTAGGCCATATATGATTGATTTGATTAGATTTTCATGCTTTTCATGTATTAGATGTTAGGTTTTTCAAAAAATTTGGAGAAATAAACACTATTCTATAATTTATCATTCAAATGTAGAATATACAAATGAATAACACTATGCACCATGAAGTGGCAATAACTGCCATTGCACATAAGAGCTTATAATTCCAATCATTCATTCATCCAATTATTATTGTGGATTTTTCAGCATTTTTTATAGATTAGATACATGACTTTTCATACTTCATTTTCTAAATATAAATCCAATACTAAAAATGATTTTTTTGAAAATTGCAATCAAGTTTGACCAAGATAAACTGAAGGTGGGGCCCATCATGGGTTCAAAATTAAGAAGATTTAAACCACATACATACATTCAACCGTTAAAATTTTAAAACAATGTTACTTTTGAATTCAATATCTAATTAATGCATTCTTTCATGTATAAAAAACTTTCTACAAAATTGTAGGGGCGAAAGATTTTTAATCAAAAAATGCAAGATAAGTACAAGCCGTTTAGTTTTATTTCTCCTCAATACAATGTAAATGAAGCTAAATTTTTTGCAAATAAGAACATCACTAGACTAGTGAAGACTAGTCTACCTAATAATAATAGGAAACATTTTGAAAGTGGCAATAACATTCTTGAACTTCAAGGCAAAGAAACCTTTTGTTTTAATGAATCTTGGCTCCTTCCACTAAAGAATACATAGTATGCAAGTTTATATATGAATTGTGGACCATTGTAATACAAAGTATTCTTATTATAGTGTCACTATAGAAATATCCTCCATCCTCGCTTTTCAAGAATCTTATGACAATTTTAGATATTTTTATTTTTTATAATTTTCTAACATGCATATAAATTCCTACATCAATTCAAAATCCTAAATGTTCATCCAGAAACAATCATTTTAGAATGCAACTCCAAATAAATCCATTCACTTTTTAGATGCCATTTCAGCCACTCTCTTTTAGGGAAAGTTAAACTAACATCTATTAAGGCAAAACGAACATTATGGACATGAGCCCTATTGTGGACACCTAGGAAAGACCCCATTGTGTTTTTTCTTCTAGTTGACAAGATTTGGGCCACAATCAATGCTTTAGTTGACAAGAATGGAATGATTAGTGACTACATTAGGTACTTCCAACTTTCCAGTCTTCATTCAATGTAGGAAGTGACTTTTTTTAGGCCTTCCACACTAGAAAGTATTGTGACTGCTTTAAGTGAGTAAGATGAGAATTATG
The DNA here is from genome assembly GCA_963971425.1 of Bryoerythrophyllum caledonicum. Classification (NCBI taxonomy): domain Eukaryota; kingdom Viridiplantae; phylum Streptophyta; class Bryopsida; order Pottiales; family Pottiaceae; genus Bryoerythrophyllum; species Bryoerythrophyllum caledonicum. The sequence continues at coordinate 10,489,706 of OZ020525.1, read as the reverse complement.
GATATAGTTTTTGTTGGTTTTGGAGTAGTCTAGAGATTTTTTTTGGCCATTATGGACAGAACACTTCAAAAATTTATAACTAATTCATACTTTGTCAAAAAAATGTAAATCCAATTGCTCTTGCCATTTCTACCACTTGTCTTTTAACCCCTATAGGACCAAGGGGTTTTTCAAGGAGACATTGTTAAAAACTGTGGTTTTTTGGTATGTTATTCAAAAAAGAAAATTGAAACTTTTTTTTGAAACTCTAACCATACAAAAATGAAGTAAGGTATTTTTTTAGAGTGTGGAAAAAATTTCAGCCCATTTGGCCATGCAGATTGAAAGATTATAACGTTTGAAGTAAGAAAAAAAAACTTTTTTTCATTCTTGCGAAACAAGGTCAGCAGACTTCGGGCCTTCTTGGAGCAAAATTTTTACTCTACACAAAAATGAAAATTTTGACCATTCATAAGTAGATGATGTCAGGTTCATCCATGAAAAATTTTAGAAGCAACTAAGATGTCTAGCTTACACTAAATCACCGTGCAATGCAAGGAGGTTAAGTGAATCGGCAATACACTAGTCATTTTTTGATGATTTCTTGTGCAATGAGGACATTTTCTATTTGAAATCCGAACGGTGAAAAGTTAGAGGCAAACATTTGGAATATGTGGAAAAAATTTCAAGAATTATGACTTCATAGATTGCAAGATAAAAGGACTTGAAGTTAGAAGAAAATGTTTTTCCTTGAAACTGCCCCAACATAGCTAACAAAGTTTGACTCCTCTTAGAATGTGATCTGAGGACTAAAAGTTGCTTTCTTTTTGGACAATTGTATACCATATTTTATTAGTTATATACATGCCAAATTTCAAAAGTTGATGAGCTTTTTTGCAAAAGATTCCCTAAAGATTCTCAAACTGCTCAAATTGCCCTAAAAGTTCAAGGCATCATAACTTTTGACCCAAACACCCGATTGAAAAAAAAATTAGTTTTCATCAAGGAGGTACATGTTTATACATTGTGTTCAAATTTCACAAACATCCGACCAAAAAGGCCTTTGTAGGAACCTACTCAAACTTAATTGCGTACATTGAAGGGACATTTGGTCCTTTAGGGGTAAGTGAGGAAATTTTTAAAGAAAATTCAACAATGGCATGAAGCAAACTCTCCATTATGTCTGTAATGGGCTATTTTACCTTATATTATGAACACACTGTCACAACCTGCTATCACAATTTCATCCATGTGGATGGTCCCATACTCACATTGACAATATCTATCCATCCAAAAATTTGGAAGCACTCTTCACAAAACTGGCAAACTAATGTTTATTATGTTGTTCATGTACACAAAAAGTGTCTCCATATACACACAAAAGTTGAGTTTCCTGCAGTCTTCCCCAATTTCCAAATGCGATGTCTCCTTGAGGACCTGGCACAAGATTTCAGCAGAAGGCGATTGAATTCCTTGACGAAAGAGACAAGAGCTCGTGTTACCTCATTTGGCAATTGCAGCTGCAGAGAAAGAAGCTGCGCAGTCAAAAGGCTCCGGCGCAGGCACGGCCACAGTCGGCCCTTCAGCGCAACTGTGCACGTCGCCCGCGCCGTCGATGACTTGCAAGCAAGAAACGTACTTCTCTCCCAACCCCCGAATCCTGTCCTTCATGTCCTTCTTTCGACACAAACCAGGATTACTAGCATCCTGTAATCTATTCAATTGCTCCTCGTCTTTGTTGTCCAAATCCTGCACCGCCGGCGCATTCCTGGGACGAGTTTCATCGATAGCGGGGAGCACCTCCGGACTGGGTTTGCAATTGGGGTCCGAACTCGTGCTTGAGTTCGGCTCTGAGGTGCAGTTTGTAGACATGCTGGACGAAATTCGTAGTACGAGGTTCTGAGAGATAACTCTCGTACAAACTAGCCTTGCTAGAAATAGTTGTGATTGGCTGAATATGAGCTTCGACTCGAGGACCCACCTAGGGTGTGGACTTGTGCTGCAATGTGACACACTTGTAAGTTATGGTCGACTGGGACGTAGGGCAGACGAGTAATCGATCACTTTGATTCTCTGGGCCTCCAAAAGTGAAGAATTTGAAGAAAGTAAACCTCGTGACGGTTTAGGGTTTCAGAGCGCTTGGCGCAGTTTGAACTAGTTATCCAACTGAGACTACTAATCTGTACATTGTGTCCTAGCTAGTTCTAGAGCTTCACTAACTTAGATCGTCGTGATAATGGTGTTGTGGAAGACGGAACTTGAAAGATCATAACAAGATCTAAACGCACAGGAGAAAATCCAATATAGAAATGGGACAAATGTCCTTTCGTGTCCAAATTCCATTTTTTAAAGTATATTCTAGTGTATCTTATTCTATCATTCTTGGACATGGACTATATAATTCTCCAAAAACTCCATTGACGGACATTCGAATCTCTCCTGTTGACAGAAAAGCAGAACAACTTGGAATCACGACCACGCCGTCAAAGACGTTGATCTTAAGCGCTTATGCGGTACAACTGGTACCAGCTAGAAAGATGAAAGAGCTAGTAATGTACTGTACTATACCTCCATACAAGTTGAGCGGCTCGATCACTACCAGATCGTGACACCAGCTTCAGACGTTCTTCCGCCGTTTTTGTCACCACGTACTATAGTGCACACATCCAGCTCGGAAGATCGATTATCTCTGCTTCCCGGAGTGCGATCAGTTCCCTGATTACAAATTGCCAGAAAAGAAAAGAGAAACTTCTGCAATTAATTTTCCCTGATAACCCCACTTCCTAAAGCGAAATCGACGGGAAAATTCTACAGTCTAGTTCACTGTCAGTGTATGCAATGATCGATGTATATCCCCGCAGCCCGGAGTATCGAGAAATGCAGACACCGGAAGTGGTCCCGGAAGTCAGACTAGTCCCGAGTTGTCAATGTCAATGTTGACAAGAGAAAAAGTTGAGGAGATTGAAGCTGCAACCAGGATAGCATCTCTCAAGATTCAAAAGATGTAACTTAGATCAACGCACGTGAGGTGGAGTGTGGTATACATTTTTTGTTTTTATTTTGGCACTTTGAGAACAGGTGTTAACGAATAATATTTTTGCGGTGGACATTTTCGATAACGCTCGTTCGTTTGTGGACAAAATTACATTAAAAAATTGTTTCTGATAACATCCTGGGACCACGAGTGTGACAGCCAGCTTGTTTATACGGGCTTTGTTGATGGCTCTGTCGGTGTTTTTGACGCTGAAAGCTTACGGCCACGGTGCCGACTTGCTCCATCTGTACACATTCCTCAGGGAGTTAGCGGGTATGCAAGCAGAACTGACGTGAATTATCATTTGAATCCACGCAGATGCACACAAAATAATATTTTAGCACAATTTCGTGGTTTCTATTTCGTCTAGGAATGAGTATCGAGGACGTAAAATGTTTTCATGGTTCTTCATTTCTTCCTTGGTTATAATGCTAACTTCGAATACCGGATTTGCATTGTTTGCGTTGCAGATCTACCGTTTATCCCTTAGTGATTGCTGCACATCCTGTAGAGGCAAACCAGTTTGTGTTGGGCTTGAGTGATGGAGGTGTACAAGTAATAGAGCCGCTAGAGTCTGAGGGGAAATGGGGGACTGTCTCCCCGGCAGACAACGGAACAGTTAGTGGTGTACCGTCCGGACCTGCGTCTGGCAACCAAGGATCAGATCAAACCCCAAGATGATGTACAGTTGTGACTACATACAGTTGTAGCAGTTGTAGTTGTGCAGCTTGCTTACTGGGGCGACAGTATCTCTTTCGAGGAGGTACTTTCATATGCATGCAAGGACCTGTGATTTCTCCTGTTGTCTAGAAAGTGGAGATGGGTCTATTCTTCAGTTCCAGAGACTGATTCCTGGGAGGGCTTGGGACCCGGGCCTTGGATTCATTTTTGTGAGCTCGTCGTGTAGAAAAACTGAACGGAAACAAAGTCCGCGTAGTGTAGGTCTACTATGCGTTTGGTGAGTAGTTGGAGTTGTCGGTACGAAAGTTGACCAGCGATTGGGTCAAGGGGGAGATAAGGAGGTGTTATTTGTACAGAAAATGTTGTTTCCATCAATCACTTTTGGATTAAATTTCTCCTTTCAAGTCCAGTGTCAGCTTTGTTTTGGTAAATCTTCAACATTCTTCGTGTTCCGATGCCTCAAATTTCGTAGGTCTTCGCCTATTTGTCAAATTTTTAACCGTGGAGTGTCTGATCTGCTGTAGGAAACAGCGCAATCTCTTACTGCCAAGATTGATCGATAAAGACTCAAAACTTGGAATTATGTTGATGTATACAATCTAGAACTTGCTCAGTATGCTGGATTTGGACCTAATAAGAGGTAAACATTATCAGGCCGGATCAACTTACACTTCAAAGCGTATTGTTTGTCTCCTACTATTTGACTTCTGCACAACGTGGAACAATGAAATTAGAGTCGAAATGAGGAATCTGTAATTTGGGAGGTTATGGTATGCATGCATTAGTGATTATTTTGGGTCTAATTTCTCCTCCGTGAGGATTCTGTAGCATCCATGAAGATGTAAATAATGGATGAAGCAGCGTCTGCTCATCTATTTATATTTACGTTGATTAATTATGGACTGTGCAGTATGCCTTTACAGTTCATGGAATTTATGTTAATAAAAATTCAATGTATTGATAATAATATGGCCCGTTAAAACCAATTATCACATTACCAATATGAATATGTTTATTATGTCAATTTAAATGTTCATACAAATTAGATCACATTCATCCAAACTTCATTCATTTATTATGATTGTTTCTTAACTTGTTGAAGTATGTCCTAAATAATGAGACCTTGCAAATTGTAAGTGCATGATGTTTTCATTTTTGAATACATCATTTCAATCCATCCTAGTGCTAAAGTTTCATCTTTCAAACTTTTTATTAATGTTTATGAATTTGAAAACAAATGGAATCCATTGCTTTATTAAATATATTGTGTCTTAGAACATGAGGAGAAAAATCTAGTGTTAGGGAAAATTTGGTGTTAAAAAAATTAGTTGAAATTATATGGTTTTTGAATTAATTTTGTTTTGAAACAAATACTTCATAATCACTAGTATGCCCTTTATTGTTGTCATAGCCAAAATAAAAACAAAAGTAATTTTCTAATTTTTTGTTTTATAAAAACTCCAATACTCCATAACTTTTCACACTAAATGTCCGACCTAGGGACATATTGTCACTTCAAAAATTGAGTCTATGTTGTGTTCAGTTTCATTCCATGTGTCATAAGTTGAAAATGAATGGACGGAATTCAAACAAGCAAATACAAATGTTGTAGTATCCTTTGTGCACTACAATCTCAAAAAAATTGAAGTGAAAAGCAATTATCATTTGGAAATAAATGAATTCTAAACCTAACCACCCTATAGACTCAATTATTGAGGCGGGTTTCATAATCACTTCCAAAATTGTGTATACTCTTTTTTCAAACCTTGATGACTTGAATATTTTATTGCATATTGTTGTACATCATTTAAGACCTATTCCCAATG